>JAJPUD010004585.1:111830-161459 GCA_023553655.1 Myrmecobius fasciatus | reverse complement strand
CTGCTAGGTCCTGGGTAATCCTAATTGTTGCTCTTTAGTATTTAAGTTGTTTTATTCTGGCTGCTTGCAATATTTATTTCTTGGTCCCATAGTTCTGAAATTTAGTCACAATATCTCTTGGGAGAAATCATAAAGAAAGGAAAAGGCCCAACATGTGCAAGAATGGTTGTGGCAGCCCTTTTTGTAGTGGCTAGAAACTGGAAATTGAATAGATGCCCTTCAATTGGAGAATGGCTGAATAAATTATGGTATATGAATATTATGGAATATTATTGTTCTGTAAGAAATGACCAACAAGATGATTTCAGAGAGGCCTGGAGAGACTTATATGAACTGATGCTGAGTGAAATGAGCAGAATCAGGAGATCACTATACACGGCAACAACAGTACTATATGACGATTAATTCTGATGGACATGGCTCTCTTCAACAATGAAATGTTTCAAACCACCTCCAATTGTTCACTGAAGAAAGCCATATACACCCAGAGAGAGGGATGCGAAATGTGGACCACAACATAACATTCTCATACTCCTTGATTGATGTTTGCTTACATTGTGTTTCCTTTATCTGATATATCGTTTGTGTAGATAAGCTTTTTCTCGCACAACAATGATAAGTTTGGAAATATGTATACATATATTCGATTTGCCAATATTTTAACATAATTAACATGTAGTGGATATCCTGCCATCTAGGGGAGGGGTGGGGAAGTTGGGGGGAAAATTTGTAACGGAAAGCTATGTAAGGGTTATTGTTGAAGAATTACCCACACATATGTTATGCAAATAAAATAAAATTTAAAAAAAAACAATATCTCTTGGGTTTTGAATTTTGGGATCTCTTTCAAGAGGTGACCAATGAGTTCTTTCAATGGCTATTTTACATTTGGATTCTAGGGCAGTTTTCCTTTCTGATTTCCTGTAAGATCATACCTTGTTTGTTTTTTGTTTGTTTGTTTGTTTTCTTTTTTCCATCATGGCTTTCAGGAAGTCCAATAATCTTTAGATTGTCCCTCCTGGTTCCATTTTTAGGTGAGTTGTTGTTCTTTAAATGTATTTCATATTTTTCTTCTAATTTTTAAATTTTTTTTTTAGTTTTGTTTGACTGATTTTTGAAGTCTTATTGAGTCATTCACTTATATTTGTTAAATTCCATTTTTAGTGTATTATTTTCTACACTTACCTTTTTTAGCTTCTTTTGTATTTGATCAATTGAATTTTTCCTTTTTTATTCTTTTTTTAAATTTTATTATATTAAAGCTTTTTATTTGTAAAACATATGCATGGGTAATTTTTCAACATTGACCTTTGCAAAGCCTTTTGTTCCAAATTTTTCTCTCTTTCCCATCAACTTCTTCCCTGGATGGCAGATAGTCCAATACATATTAACTGTGTTAAAATATATGACAAATCCAATATAGGCACACATATTTATACAGTTATCTTGCTGTATAAGAAAAATTGGATTGAGCTAGGTGCCACAGTGGATAGAGCACCAGCCTTGAAGTCAGGAGGACCTGAGTTCAAATCTTACCTCAGACATTTAACACTTCCTAGTTGTGTGACTCTGGGCAAGTCACTTAACTCCAACTTACAAAAAAAGAAAAAAAATCTGATCTAGAAGAAATCAAAAATCTGAGAAAGAAAAACAAAATGCAAGCCAACATCAACAGAAAGCATGAAAATGCTGTGTCGTGGTCTACTCAGATTGCACAAGCCTCTCTCTGGGTGTATATGGCTTTCTTCATCACTGAACAATTGGAACTGATTTGAAACATCTCACTGTTAAAGAGAACCATGTCCATCAGAAGTGATCATCTTATAGTCTTGTTGTTGCTGTGTATAATGATCTCCTGGTTCTGCTCATTGCACTTAGGATCAGTTCATGTAAGTCTCTCCAAGTCTCTCTGAAATCATCCTGCTGGTCATTTCTCACAGAACAATAATATTCCATAATATTCATATACCATAATTTATTCAGCCATTCTCCAATTGATTGGCATCCATTCAGTTTCCAGTTTCTAGCCACTACAAAAAGGGCTGCCACAAACATTCTTGCACATGTGGGACCTTTTCCTTCCTTTAAGATATCTTTGGGATATAGGCCCAGTTGAAACACTGCTGGGTCAAAGAGTATACACAATTTGATAACTTTTTGAGCATAGTTCCAAATTGCTCTCCAGAATGTTTTAATCACTTTACGATTCCACCAAGAATGTATTAGTGTGCCAGTTTTCCCACATCCTCTCCCACATTTGTCATTTTCTTTTCCTGTCATCTTAACCAATCTGACATTGTATAGTGGTATCTCAGAGTTGTCTTTTTCTGTAGTTCTTTGATCATCATTGATTTGGAACACTTTTCTATATTACTAGAGATTTTTTTATCTTCATCTGAAAATTTTCTGTTCATATCTTTGGTCAATTGAATTTATAAATGAGTTGTTTTGCTCATTGCAATTTTTTTTCTATTTCACAAATTCTGTTTTTCAACAAGTTGCTGTCTTTTTCATATCTATTTTGTAAGGAGTTACATGCTTTTTCCATTTCATCAAATCTATTTTTAAAGTTTTCTTCAAAAATTTTCTGTTTTTCCTTTTCCATACCCTCTTACAAAGATCTCATTTCTTTTCCCCATTTTCCTTCTAACTCTCTTTTAATATTCTTTTTGAAATCTTTCAAGAAAGCCTTGTGAAATGGGGACCAGTTTATATCTCCCTTTGAAGCTTCATCTGGAGTTGATTTGTTTTTAGAAACCTCAGGATTTGAAGTCTGTCCTCTATATATACAAGCTGTCTATGATAAGAGTTCTTTGTTGTTTTTGTTGTTGTTGTTGATCATTTTTAAAGAGTTGAGGTCTGCTCTTAATGCAAAGGAGTGACAGCTGCTTTTGTTTGCCCTGGGGCAGTTGAGCTCATTGGCTTTCACTGCTGGGCATTCAAGGCCAGGTCCCCTATTCATTCAGGGCTCAGTGGTTTACAATTTGCTTTTGCAGCAAATCTGCCAAATTACCTTCTTGCAACCAGAATAGAGTAGTCTAAGAGGCTCACAGAAGATTCCCTGGCATGGGATACAGAATACCCTGGCTCCCCTGCCCAGCTCCTTGCCCAGGACTCACTGTGTTGTGGTCTTTGCTCATAGACTATCCCCCTACCTCTTTGAAAAAAAACTGTTCTGAAGTTCTTCCAAGGTATCTTCTTCTGGAAATTGTTGTACTCCACTTGTGAAGTGAGTCCTGTCACTTCAAAAACCAGTTTAGAGGTTCAATCTACTGTTGTTTTGAGAGTAGATCAGAGAAGGTCACAGAAAGTCATGACTATTCTCTACCATCTTCTAAGCATTTTAATACCATGATACTCAAATATCTCATCTATTTTTTTAGAAACAATTAAGGCAATTCTTCTTTTCTCCATAATCAGTGGTTTAATATACACAGTTTTTGATAGCTTCTACAAAATTGATCATTTCCTTCTTCATTTGTTGGTTGTTTACATTTTCATTCTTTGAAAACTGTTCATTTACTTTGCCCAGTCATTTACTGGAGAATTTTAGTTTGTCTCATATATCCAAAGAAACTCTCGCCATATTTTAGGCCATTTTTAGTATAAATGTTTAATGCATATTTTTATACAATTTAATAGCTTTTTTATTAAAGTGTTTTATTGCAACTGATTATTAACTTTACACAAATTAACAGTTTACTTTAGATTTGACAATCTCATATCTTTGATTAGCTTGGCAATTCTTCCTTAGGTTTAGATGACAGAGACCTTCCATTCTTTCTTATTTTTAAACAATTACAATCATTTCACATTTACATTGAATATTCCTTTGGAACTTTTTGTAAGTATTATGTTATCATACTTGTGCTAATTCTGAAAGGGGAGGGATTAGCAAATGTGAAAGCCAGGAAAGATGTCTGCAAAGGATCGAGATTCAGGTATAAGAGCTGAAGCAAAACATTTTCTGTCCAACTGGTTCCATGTTTTCCTAGGAATTCTAGTCAAATAGAGAATACTTCCTCATTTTTTAAAAAAAATATTGCATGGCTTGTATTTGTGTCTACATTTAGATGACCTATCCTGATTCATTGATCAATTTCTTTTTATTTTCAACAAGTTATAATTATATTGATGACTCCATTTTGCAGAATCATCTGAAATATGGTAATGCTTCATAAATACATTTTAAACCATTATTTCCTTTGAAGTTCTTGGCATTTTTATTTTCCAAGTACATGTTGATATTAATTTGTCTAGTCTTCTGAGTAACCTTTTTGTAGTTGATTGATACAGCACTGAATCTCTAAATTAAGTACTATCATAATTTTTCATGTTAGTTAGCATAGCTATGGACAATAACCACTCCAATTATTTAAGGCTTCTTTTATTTCTATTAAAAGTTTTTTATATCTTTATAAAGAGTTTAAATCTTGAAAGTGTGTCATGGTAAGCTATCAGGTATTTTATTCAGTTTTTGATAATCTTGAATTGAATTTTTCTCCCTTTTGTTATTAATATGACAATATATTTTTAATTTTCCTAAAGTTAAATAATCTTGTATAATTGACATCAGTGCAACTTGATTAGACAGAGTAATTTAACAATATTACTGCAACCTCTCTGATAAAATTTTGCTGAGTTTTACATCAATATTTTGTTTATTTGTTATATTGGTTATATTGATGTGTTATATTTGTTATATTTTGTTATGTTGGTTGATGAATTTAGCTTTTTTTAATTTTCTCCTAGTTTTGGTGATCAGGACCATATTTATCTCAAAGCAAGAATTAGGTATGGTATCTTAATGTGCAATTTGTAAATACAAGGAGTAATTGTTCTTTCCATATTTGGTAGAATTCACTTTTGAATACACTCAAACCCAGGGAGTTTTTTGAGGAAATTTCCTGCTTGGTAGTGCTGTTTCCACTTTAGTAGTTCCTTTACCACTTGATAGCTTGTTCTCTGGGGAATTGGGTTGGTTTTTAAATTTTATTTTCTATTGTATTAATCTGGATGCCTTAAAGTTATATGGAAATATCCACCTCTTACATTTGTTTTAGCTTTGATTTCATATGTATGTCATAATGATTTCTGATTATTTTGATTTTTTCATTTTTATTTGTTGCTATTTTCCCCTTCTCCTGTTTGATTTTAGTTATGTGATTTTCCTCTTTATGAAAAAATCAAATTGTCTAATGTTTCATCTATTTTATTATATTTTCAGTAGAAGTTATGATCTTTATCATCTCAATTGTATTTTTTGTTTGAATTTTGATTATTTAATTTTCTGGGTGGTAATTATTGTATGTGTTTGAAGAATGTTAATCTGTTGATTTTATATTTTGGTTGTTTCTTTGTTGTATTCTCAATTCATTACTCACTTCTTTCTCTGGATTGGTGAGATATTCACTTAGAGAAATGTATTTTCTCCGTACAGATTGATGTGATTTAAGCTCCATAGAATATGTACAGGAAGACAATGAGTAAGAATGGGGAAAATCTGTGGAGAGGATAGAGAAAAGGGAGTCCATATAAAAAAGGATTGGAAGGGAAAAGGACACTTTCCAAGGGAGGACAGGATAGAGTCCCCTTGCAAGTGAGGGAGGATGACAAAGCAAGAGATTGTTGAACTGGTGTCTATGAATAGATTGTAGTGTAGTGTAAGCATGATGATTTGAAGAAGAGTACTATAAGGAGCCAAGACGGTAGAAAGTAGACACATCTTTATCTGAGCTCCTCCTAGTGTCCCTCAGATCAACATCAGATCCAGCCTCTGAACTGGTTTTGGAATGACACGAATATTTAGAGTGTTACAAATTTCCAGAAGAAGATACTTTGGAAGAATTTCAGAAAAGGTCTGTTTCAATCAGGCAGGGTGGGAGGCAGCTGAGCACAGATGCAGTGTAAGGAGCCTTGGGACAGGGAGTCAGGTCTTTGTGTAGTCTAATGCTGAGGAATCTACTGGAAGGCTCTTGGGCTATTCTGTCCTGGTTATAAGCCAGTAGATCATCCGATGAGCTGTGAGATATCCAAAGCAAATACAAAAGACAAATAGTGAGCCTCTGCATCCCAAAAAACACAGCATCTGGCCATGCCCACCCAGCGTCGGAAATCAGTTAGCAGCACCAGACCAAGCCCCAGGCATGTGCTCTGGACCATTTGCCTTAAGAGCAGAACTCAACCTTTAAAAAAATAAGCAAAAAGAAAAACAAAACAAAACAAAACAACAACGATGACAATGATGACAACAAAAAACACCTTTGACCATAGATAGCTTTTATGGAGAAAGAGAAAAACAGAACTCAGACTTTGAAAATTTTAAAGGCAGATCATCTCCAGATAAAGCCTCAAAGGATCATATGTGTTGGTCCCAGTTTCACAAGGATCTTGGAAGAATTCAAAAACAATCTTAAAAGAGAGTGAGAAGAAAAATGGGGAAAGGGGAAGTGAGAACTATGCAAGAGAGTTTTGAAAAGGAAAAACAAATTATCTGAAGAAAACACCTTAAAAATAGAGATGATGAAATGGAAAAAAGCATATAACTCCTTACAAAATAGATAGGAAAAAGAAACCAATTGGATGGAAAACAGAATTTGTGAAGTAAACAGAAATGCAATGAACAAAGACCTCATTTAAAAGTTCAATTGGACAAATGGAAAAGAAGATAAAAAAGCTAATTGAATAAGGGTCCTGAAGGTGAGATCATTATTAATCCATTTGGTCATTTGGGTAAGGACTGAAGATCCTATATCCTTTCATATTTTGGTATGGGAATCTAACTAATAATTTTCCTTGTGTGAAGCTCATCATGATTTACATTATTTTTAAACCTCTCATTCTTTAAAATTGTCTAATTTAGTCTCTATTTTGGTATGAATCATTTGTTCCTATTTTCCTTTCAATCTCAATTTTATCCTGTGTGAGTATCTAAGTGATGTATAATATTTTTCCCTTTCTGCATTTATTTATGATTTCCTTGTAACTAACATATGGTAAATTTTTAGGGCGCCATTCAATAGTAAAATTGTATGTTCCTTGTAATGTCCATTCAGTAATCACCAAAGGTTCAATATCTATTATTTTTTTTCTCTTCTGCTTTGTTTCTCCTGTTCTGTTCATTTTTTCTCTCTTGATTTTGTTAAAAATAGAAAAAAGGTGGTTCATCCTTAAAACACCCCAAATTCCCTTTGTTTCTAAACTTTCTCCTAATGTCTGTCCTTTTTTGGGTGCTCTTTTGTCTCTGCTTCAAAACCTACATCAGACCTGGTTTCTCTCCTTACTATCACTAATTATATTGACCTTAAAATCTTTGAGAATTATGGAGGATGTAATTATAGGAGTCATTACATTCTCTTCTCACTTTTCTCAAAAAAGATAAAGTAGATGAAATGATTTCGTTTTTATATTAACACCAACTTATTTACAAATATTCCCATTTCTGTCTCAACCCAAACCTTTACTAATCTGGCTCATGATATGATTGTGTATATATATATATATATATATATATATATATATATATATATATATATATATACATACATATATATATATATATAGATATATATATAGATATATATATATAGGACTGCTTCAAACATTTTTGCACTTGTGGTTCCTTTTCCCTTTTTAATAATCTCTTAAGGATACAGACCCAATAGAGACACTGCTAGATCAAAGGATATGCCCAGTTTGACAGTTCTTTTGGCATGGTTCTATATTGCTCTCCAGAAATTTGGATCAGTTCACAACTCCACCACAATGTATTAGTATCCCTGGTTTCCAACATTAATTATTATATTTTCTTTCCTGTGATCATAGCCGATCTGAATGTCTAGTGGTACCTCAGAGTTGTCTTAATTTACATTTCTTTGCTCAATAGTGATTTAGAGCATTTTTTCATATGACTAGAAATGGTTTTAATTTCTTCATCTGAAAATTATGTTCCCATCCTTTGATCATTTATCAATTGGAAAATGGCTTATATTCTTATAAATTTGAATGAATTCTGTATATATTTTACAAATGAGACTTTTCTCAAAACGCTTGGATGTAAATTCCCCCCTCCCCCATTTTACTGCTTCCCTTCCAATTTTGTCTGCATTGGTTTTGTTTGAATAAAAACTTTTTAACTTAATATAATCAGAATTATCCATTTTACATTCTATAATGTACTTTACTTCTTCCTTGGCCACAAATTCCTTTCCTCTCCACAGATATGAGGATAGACTAGGGGTCAATTATTAAGATGTTTGAAGGAGGAAAATCTATCATAAGGTTGAAAAAATAGTCTTAGATGTTACTGAAATGAAAAAAGGCAGATCAGTGAACATCCATAGTTCTAACCCATAGTTCAACTTTGATTTATTCAACATTTTTTCAAGTATCTATAAGGTACCAGAAGTTATAGCAACAACAGGAGAAAACCAAAATAATCTCTGTCCTCAAGGAGCGTATGTCTTGATGGAAAGGGATTGCTATGCATCGAGAAAAACAAAATCACAATAATTACAGAGAAGAAGCCAAATATTTTCCAGGAAGAAGACAATCGGAACTGGCTGGGAAATTGCTTGAGGAGGGTAAAATCGGGCTCTTTTTGTGACAACTCAACATAGTGGATAGAAACTTGAATTCAGAAAGATGACAATTCTAATTCTGCATCAGGAACTAATTAATTGCAGGACTGGATAAGTTGTTCCACATTTCTAAGCCTCAGTTTCCTCATCTGTAAAATTGGATAATAATAACTTCTTTTGGTTATTATAGGGTTTGAATTGATCTCCCAAACTTTTTTTTAAGTCTGAAACAAAACTCTACTTTCTACAGGAAGCCTTCAAACTCCTCTTAAATCCAACACTTTTCCTCTGTTTTTTTAAAAAAAAATATCCTATATATAGCCTACTTTGTACAATTTATTTTCATGTTGTTTTCCTCTTTAAATTGTAAATTTCTTGAAGAAAAGGATGGTCTTTTATCCTTTTTTTTTGCATCCCTAGAACTTTAGACAGGGCTTGGAATATAATAGGTGCTTAATCAATGTTTATTAAATTGATTTGAGTCATTGGGGTAATAATATATTTAGATGAATAATTGGATAGATGGATGATTGATAGATAAATAAATAGATAGATAGAATATTTATTGAGCACTCAATGATTGCCAGACAATAGACTAAACATTAAGTACATGGATGTAAGCAAATAAAGTATACATACAGTCTAATGGGAGAAAACACATGGAGAAAAGCTATAAAGAAGAGAGAGACATGGAGAGTGGGAAGGAAAGATACACAGAATAGGTCAAAATATATTTCAGGGAGGACAATTAAATATGAGTTTATAAAATTTGAGATAAATTTCTGAGGAAAGTGGACCAAGCTTGGTCATTTCTGAAATAATGTTTCTAGAAGCAGTTATTTATCATCCAGAATGAGACTTCAGGGTATGTTTCTGTACTCCATAGTGTCTACTATAGACAGTAGTTGGCAAAGGAGAAAAAGAAGTTGCCCAGAGAGTTTAATTGTGAGTGAAGATAAGTTTCATTTGACTATCTTGTTTTATTATTGATGATACCTTAAATAAGGTTCACCATAACTGAAATTTCACTCATTGATTTCAAGTTCATTCAAGTCTTCAAAGGGATTGATTTAGCTAATTTTATTTAAACTTAACAATGACCGTAAGTGGAATTGCCACAAGATTTACAATCCTTTTACTTATTTGTTTGCTTATTTATTTACTTACAAATAAAAAAAAAAAACCTGAGACTCAGAGAGGAAAGATGTGACTTGCATGTCATAGTGCAAATAAATATCTGAGGCAACATTTAAATCCTGTCTCCAAGAAAGCATATTGACTTTGTGATATATGTAATTCTCTCATATGATGCTACCTTATTTGTCTCTTTCAGTCATACTTTTTTTTTTGTTCTTTTTTTCTGCCTCAGAGGTTGAGATCCCTGCTATAGCTTTCTTTGGATATTTCTGAGGCAGAATGAATTGCTAATTCCTCACATAAATATTGTATGAATCTTATTTGTTTATTAAATGTGTCTACAAGAAATAGCAAAATAGTTATTTTTTCCTTCTAACCCATTTGATATGATTTTTCCATTTCATGGATCAGTTCCTCCACATCAGCTTTGGAGTCAGGAAGACCTGAGTTTAAATCCAGGGTCAGATACTTAATACTTACTGTGTAACCCTGTGCAAGTGTCAACTCCCATTGCCACACCAAAAAAAAGGCACTTTCTTTTTTGTTTTCTTTTTGAGAATTTCCTTCATATTTATGTCATTGTTATGTTTTGTTTTAGTTTTCTTTTAGTTTTAATTTTTTCCTAATCCAAAGTCATTCTCATAAAAGTACAAGTATGGGGCTTCCTTTTGGAACTACTGAGTGGAGCCTTTGCCAGTAAAGGTTTTCTACTTGTTTGAAACTTGTGAACTCATTATTTGACAAAAATTGCTGGGAAAATTGGAGACTAGTATCACAGAAACTAGGCATTGACTCACATCTTATGCCATGTACTAAGATAATGCCAAAATGGGTTCATAATTTACACATAAAGAGTGATATTATAAGCAAATTAGAAGAACATAGGATAGTTTACCTCTTAGATCTGTGGAGAAGGAAGGAATCTGGGAACAAAAGAACTGGAGTTCATTATTGAACACAAAATAAATAATTTTGTTTATGTTAAATTTAAAAAAAATTGTACAAACAATACTAATGCAGACAAATTTAAAAGGGAAGCAATAAATTGGGAAACATTTTTACATTCAAGGGTTTTAATAAAGGCCTCACTTCTAAATATAAAGAGAATTGACTCAAATTTATAAGAATTCAATTCAAGTCATTCTCCAATTGATAAATGGTCAAAGGATACAAACAGACAATATTCAGATGAAGAAATTAAAGCCATCTATAGTCATATAAAAAGAATGCTCTAAATCACCATTTATCAGAGAAATGAAAATTAAGACAACTCTAAGGTACCACTACACACTTCTCAGATTGATTAAGATGATAGGGAAAAATAATAACAAATGTTGGAGGGGATGTGGGAAAACTGGGACACTAATACATTGTTGTTGGAACTTTGAATGGATCCAGCCATTCTGAAGAGCAATTTGGAACTATGCTCCAAAAGTTATCAAACTGTGCATAGCCTTTGATCATATTCTTTGATCGAGCAGTGTTTCTACTGGACCTTTATCCCAAAGAGATCTTAAAGGAAGGAAAGGGACCCATCTGTGCAAAAATGTTTGTGGTAGTCATTTTTGTAATGGCAAAAAACTGGAAGTGGAGTGCATGCCCATCAGTTGGAGAATGGCTGAATAAATTATGGTATATGAATGTTATGGAATATAATATATGTGGAATATATATATATATAATACATAAAGTATAAATTGTATAATGATGATTTCAGTGAGGCCTGAAGAGATTTACATGAACTGATGTTAAGTGAAATGAGCAGAATCAAGAGATAACTGTATACAGCAGCAACAAAATTATATGATGATTAATTCTGATGGAAGTGTCTCTTTTCAACAGTAAGATGATTCAGGCGAGTTCCAATGATCTTGTGATAATCAGAGCCATCTATACCCAGAAAGAGGACTGTGGGAACTGAATGTGGATCACTACATAGCATTTTCACTCTTTATGTTGTGGTTTGCTTGAATTTCATTTTCTTTCTCATTTTTTTTTCCTTTTTTGATCTGATTTTTCTTGTGCAGCAAGATAATTGTATAAATATGTATTCAGCAAATATGTTGAATTTAACATATATATGTATACATATATATTTACATTTTTATTAAAGCTTTTTATTTTTCAAAATATATGCATAGATAATTCTGTGACATTAACCCTTGCAAAACATTGACTTCCAACTTTCCCCATCCCTTTCCCCACTCCTCTCCTAGATGGCAAGTAGTCCAATATATTTTAAACATGGTAGAAAACAAATGTTAAATATAATATATGCATACATATTTATACAATTATTTTGTTGTACAAGAAAAATCAAATCAGACCAGAACAAATGTAAAAGAAAAGAAAATAAGATCAAACAACAACAAAAATAGTGAAAATTCTATATTGTGAATCACATTCAGTTCCCACAGTCCTCTCTCTGGGTGCAAATGGCTCTCTTCATCACAAGATCATTGGAACTGGTCTGAACCATCTCATTGATTTAACATAAATTTTACTATGTTTAATATATATTGGTTTACTTGCCATCTAGGGAAGGGAGTGAAAGGCAAATTGGAGCACAAGGTTTTTTTAAGAGTCAATGTTGAAAAATTATCCTTGCATATGCTTGGAAAATAAAAAAAAATTGAATTAAAAACTTATCTTAATTTCTTATCTGTTAACTATACTTTACACCCTTGCCACATATCCTGTTTCCACATGCAAGCCCTGATTGAAACTCTAAATTTCAGTATATAAGCTCTCACAAATTTCTACTACTTTTCTAGACTCTTCTCAGTGATTAATCCATTTACTTTTGCATCAATAAAGTTACTGACTACAAAAAATGAAAGAAAGAAACTTGTGATGTCTCTGAAGCTGCTGAAGATGGTCCAGTGGGTCCATAACCAAGCTTAGGTGTGAAGGGGATAGGACATGTGCATGTTTTATGACCATGATAAAAAAATCCTTTCCACACTTGGGTTTCTGTCTTTCCATTGACTTTTTTGCATTGTCTTTTTCTTCTCTGGTTATGTTTATCTGACCTGAGATATGCTGCTGTGACATCTTCTTACCCTGCTGCCATCCTTAAAATTTCTTAGTTTTTGGACAAGACCAAATTTTCCATGTCTATGAAGACTTCTTTGGTATTATCAAGGAAATTATTTGAACGTCCACCCTTTTACCTGTTTACAGTGCCAATATCAACCTCTTTTCAGATGAGAAGAGAAATAAAGAAAACTACAGACAACAATCTGTTGGAAACAATAAAAGAAGGCCCAACCCCACTTTTTGAAGGAAAAAAATCATGGCACCATCTACCAAATCTACCATAGTTGTATCACCTTTGAAATTTTGAACTAAATGACAGAAAAATTAGTAATTGTATTCAGGAGTGTCATGTGATGCTCCTGGAAGGATGATTTCAGAGATTAGCCAAAGTTAACAAGGATAGTTACTGGTAATCAAAGTTCCACATCTGAAGGACACGTGGCTGAATTGGTGGGGTTGCTTAATTGGTCAATAAAGTGCTTATTTATATAAGCTAAACATTGGTAATACAGAGAAAGGCTAAATACAATATCCAAATCACAGTTCCTTAGCAGGCATTGGCTGATGTTTTTCATGTTTCTGTGGCTAGAATGAAATTAATCATTTTGTGACTAATCTGGTTATAAAGACTATTTCTGAATTTATGGAGACTTCACTTTGACTGAAAGATTGGCAGTTTGTTTTATGGTCCATGCAGAAAATCTTCCTATATAGTATGACTTACTAGAAAGATCACAACTACTTGGTAAAACCTGCTTGGATTCAGAACTGTTTCTTTCTCTTTTGTGGGTGGACATTAGATGATGCTTGGTTTGGTTAGGAGTCAAAAAGACATACAGACAGACAGAGAGGAGACACAGACTGGATCTTGAGTGTAAATGGAAATTTAAGGACAACTACATTGTGATCCACTTTTGATACTTTCTCTCAACTCTAAGAAGTCTCCTAAATACTGTTCTGTGCTGCAATCTAAAACTCCATCCCTGACTTCCCAAATGCCACTTTGCTGGGACTTTTTACACTCCTGAATTTGCAGTAGTAGCAATGGAGATAAATTGCTGTTTGTTATGTTTTTAAAAATAACTCTATTAGCTATTCAGTTGCCCAACTCAAAAGAGTAAAATGGTTTATTTCAAATAAAAAAGAGGAAGGATGAACAAAATGATTTCTTTTCTCTTTTGCAGCTGCAGAACACATTCCACATCAAAGGGTTCTACCCTTGTGATGAAGGCAAGAGCTATTGGGAAAGTTGAGTCTGGATTAGAAGTGTTTAGGTTTAGGACTGGATTACTAGAAACTATGTGAGAAACTTTGATCAGTAGCCAACTGAATTGGTCATTGGTTTTGACATTGGAAATTGTATATTATTATACAATGCAAAGAATCAAATAGTTGTAAATATATATACACATATGTGTATATATTCATGTATATATATATATAATATCTACATATGTGTATATGCACACATATATGTTTTATATTACCTTCATTTCCCCTGTATTCCTCCTTATCTCTCATCCCAGAGAATTATTCCATATAAGAAATATTTTAAAAGAAAATAAATCAGCAAAATCATTCAATAGATTGAAAAATCTGAAAATATGCATCTTTGAGCATCTTACCTCTGGAAATGAGCAGGGGGTAGATCTAGTTCATATTCCTTTGTTTTCTTTGGGACCAAGCTTATTCTTCGTAATTTTTCTACATTCACTTTTGGTTGTTTCATAGTTGTTGCTCTTTCTATTTATGTTGTTATATTCATTATATGTGTGTATTAGGTTCTTCTTTCTTTATTCTGCAGCAATTTGGCAAGTTCTTCCCATGCTTTTCTACATTTGTCTTACTAATTGTTTCTCATAATTTAGTGATATGGTATTAAATTCATATATGATAATTTATTTAGTTTTTTTCCAAATTGATAGGCATCTTCATTGTTTCCAGTTTTTTTTTTTGCCATCACTAAAAAGTGCTATTATAAATATGTTGTTTTATAACATCTTTCTTTTAAAGGGGAAAGCTAGTAGAAGGGAAAAAAGAAGTAGTAGAGGAAAGGGGGAGGGACTCTAAGGGGGAGGGCTGTTTGAGGGAGGTGATGATCAGAAGCAAAATACTGGGGAGGAGGGAAAGGGAGAAAGGAAAGAGAAAAGCAAACTTAGGGTAAATAAGATGGTAAGAAATACAGAATTATTTATTTTAAGTGTGAATGTGTGGGATGAACTCTTCTATAAAATGGAAGCAGATAGCAGACTGGATTAAAAGCCAGAATCCTACAATATGTTGTTTCCAAGAAACACATTCAAAGCAGAGTGATACAGAGTGAAGATAAAGGACTGGAACAGAATCTATTATGCTTCAGGTAAAGATAAAAAAGCAGGGGTAGTAATTCTGATTTCAGATAAAGTAAAAGCAAAGATAGATCTCATTAAAAAAGGAAGGAAAAGATATCTTGCTAAAGGGTACCATAGATAATAAAGCAATATCAACAGTAAACATCTATGCACCAAGTGGTGTAGCATCCAAGTTCCTAGAAGACAAGTTAGAGAGATGCAAGAAGAAATAGACAGCAACACTATACTAGTGGGGGATTACAACATTTCTCTCTCAGAATTAGATAAATCAAACCACAAAATAAATAAGAAAGAAGTTAAAGGAGGTAAACAGATTTTTAGAAAGTTTAAGTATGCATGATCTTTGGAGAAAATTAAAAGGAGACATAAAGGAGTTTACTTATTCTCTTTGTATTTCATGGAACCTATACAAAAATTGACCATGTATTACAGCATCAAAACCTCAAAATCAAATGTCAAAAAGCAGAAGTAGTAAATGCATTTTTTTCAGATCATGATGCAATAAAAATTACTTGCAATAAAAGGCCAGTAGAAAATACACCAAAAATCAATTGGAAATTAAAAAATCTAATCCTAAAGAATGAAAGGGTGAAGCAACAAATTGCAGGCATAATCAGTAACTTCACTCAAGAGAATGACAATAATGAGAAGACATACCAAAATTTGTGGGATATAGCCAAAGTGGTGATTAGGGAAAATTTTATATCTCTAGATGCTTACTTGCACAAAATAGAGAAAGAGAAGATCAATGATTTGGGCTTACAATGAAAAAAAGCTAGAAAAAGAACAATTAAAACCCCTCATTTAAATACCAAATTTGAAATTCTGAAA
This sequence comes from Myrmecobius fasciatus, assembly GCA_023553655.1. NCBI lineage: Eukaryota > Metazoa > Chordata > Mammalia > Dasyuromorphia > Myrmecobiidae > Myrmecobius > Myrmecobius fasciatus. The sequence continues at coordinate 145,522 of JAJPUD010004585.1, read as the reverse complement.
ATAAAAGGGGAGATTAATAAAAGTGAAAATAAGAAAACTATTAAATTAATAAATAAAATGAGTTGATTTTATGAAAGAAAATAGATAAACCTTTATTTAATTTGATTAGAAAAAGGAAAGAAGAAAATCAAATTGTTAGTCTCCAAAATGAAAAGGGAGAACTTTCCACCAATGAAGAGGAAATTAGAGCTATAATTAGGAATTTTTTGCCCAACTTTATGTCAATAAATTTGATAATCTAAGTGAAATGGAGCAATACCTACAAAAAATATAGATTGCCCAGGTTAAGAGAAAATAAATTATGTAAAAAGTCCCACTTTAGAAAAAGAAATATAACAACCTATTAATCAATTCCCTAAGAAAAAAAAAAGATAAAGTTACATGGGAATTCTACCAAAGATTTAAAGAACAATTCATTCCAATACCATGAAAAGTATTTGAAAAAATAGAGGGAAAGGACTCCTACCAAATTACTTTTATGACACAAATATGGTGCTGATAGCTAAACCAGGTAGGGTGAAAACAGAGAAGGAACATTTTAGACCAATTTTCCTAATGAATATTGATGCAAAAATCTTGAGTAGAATGTTAGCAATGAGATTACGGAACAGTCATCCCCAGAATAATATACTATGAACAAGATTTATTCCAGGAATGCAGATCTGCTTCAATATTGGGGAAAGCTATTAGCATAATTGTCTATATCAGTAACCAAACTAACAAAAATCATATGATTATCTAAATAGATGCAGAAAAAAAAATTGATAAAATACAAGGAAAATGGACTTTTCCTTAAAATAATCAGTAGCATTTATTTAAACCCATCGGCAGACATCATGTTTAATGGGATCAAACTAGAACCATTCCCATTAAGATTGGGAGTGAAACCAGGTAGCCCACTATCTCCATTACTATTCAATATTGTATTAGAAATGTTAGCTTTGGCAGTAAGAGAAGAAAAAGAGATTAAAGGAATTAGAGTAGGTAATGAGGAAACCAAATTATCACCCTTTGCAGCTGATATGATGGTATACTTAGAGAACCCTAGAGACTCAACTAAAAAAATAGTAGAAACAATTCACAACTTTAGCAAAGTTGCAGCATACAAAATAAATCCACATAAATAATCAGCATTTTTATATATTCCCAACAAAGTCCAGCAACAAGAGATACAAGGAGAAATCCCATTCAAAATAATTGTCGATAGCATAAAATATTTGGGAATCTATATGCCAAGGGAAAGTCAGGAACTATATGAACACAAAACTCTTTCCATAGAAATAGTCAGATATTATCAGTTGGAAAAATATCAGGTGCTCATGGGTAGGCGAGTGAATATAATAAAAGTGACAGTGCTACCTAAATTAATCAACTTATTTAGTGTCAGACCAATCAAACTCCCAAGTAATTATTTTATAGACCAAGGAAAAATAATAACAAAGTTTATCTGGAAGAACAAAAAGTCAAGAATTTCAAGGTAATTAATGAAAAGAAAATGCCAGTGAAGGTGGCCTAGCTGTTCCAGGCCTAAAAAAACCCTATATTACAAAGCAGCGGTCATCAAAACCATTTGGTACTGGCTAAGAAATAGAGCAGTCAATTAATGGAATAGGTTGAGATTAAAGGACAAAATAGGCAATAACTATAGTAATCTAGTGTTTGACCCCAGATTTTGGGATAAGAGTTCACTATTTGACAAAAACTGCTGCGAAAATTGGAAACTTGTATGGCAGAAACTAGGCATTTTACCCATACCTAACACCATATATGAATAAGGTCAATATAGATTTATAATTTAGACATAAAGAGAGATATTATAAGCATATCAGAAGAACATAGGATAGTTTACCTCTCAAATCTGTGGAGGAGGAATGCAATTGTGACAAAAGCAGACTATTATTGATCACAAAATATATAATTTTGATTATATTAAGTTAAAAAGTTTTTCTATAAACAAAATTAATGCAGACAAAATTAGAAGGGAAGCAATAAATTGGGAAACATTTTTTATATTTAAGGGTTCTGATAAAGGACTCATTTCTAAATTATATAGAGAATTTACTCAAATTTATAAGAATTCAAGGCATTCTACATTTCATAAATGATCAAAAGATATGAACAGACAATTTTCAGATAAAGAAATTAAAACTATGTCTAATCATGTGAAAAGATGTTCCAAATCACTAATGATTAGAGGAATGCAAATTCAGACAACTCTGAGACTCCACTATACACCTTTCAGATTGTCTAAGATGACAGGAAAAGATCATGATGAATGTTGGAGAAGATGTGGGAAAACTAGGACATTAAGACATTGTTGGTGGAACTGTGAATGGATCCAGCCATTCTGGATAGCACTTTGGAACTATGCTCAAAAAATTATCAAACTGTGCATACATTTTGACTCAGCAGAGTTTCTACTGGGCCTATATCCCAAAGAGATCTTAAAGTAAGGAAACAGACCCACGTGCAAAAAATGTTTATGGCAATCCTTTTTGTAGCAGCAAGAAAATGGAAACTGAGTGGATGGATTATGGTATATGAATGTCATAGAATATTATTGTTTTGTATTTGTTTTTAATGAAATGTTGCTTTCTATTATTTCCTCTTGGGTTTTGTTATTATTGTTATCAATTTAATTGAAAAATTCACTTGATTTTTTTGCATGTACATTTTATGGTCTGCAATGGTGCTAAAGCTCTTAATTGTTCATTTAATATCTTTGTTTATTCCTTGAGCTTTTCTAAATAAACCATCAATTTATCATCAAACAGAGACTATTTGTCTGCTCTTGACTTATCTTTATGGCTTCAATTGCCTTCTCTTATTGATGTTTCTAAACCATCTAGAATTGTACCAAATGATGATGGGGAAAGTGGGCAATCTTGATTAATGTCTCTACGTGTGTGTGTGTGTGTGTGTGTGTGTGTGTGTATGTGGGGGGGTGTTTGAGAAAACTTCCAGTGTATCACCATCATATTTCATTCTTGCTCATATGTGGATACTTTTTCATTTATCTCTCTCTATATACATTTTATTAGTTATTCATTTTGTTATTTTTTATTAAATTTATATTTTTTCAAATTATTAAATTAAAAATTCCTTTAAATCCTTTATAAGGTTTTTAGAATAAATGTTATAAGCTATTCATGTTTTACTTTTTTGATGCATTTTATCACACTGCTATTGTTACTTGCACTTTCCCTCTTACTTCTTTTGTCTTTAATCTCCCGGGAAACCATCCTATATAACATTTTATTTGATTTTTTTTTTTATTTTCCCAACTACATATAAAACAATTTTTATACATGTATAACAAATGTTTTTAAAGAAAAAATGTCAGCACATTGGGAAAAATTAACAAAAGTGATCTAGAAATGAGAAGTAAGTCTGAAAATATGTGCTATGGATAGCACTTTTAAGTCTCCTACCTCTACCGGAGTAGTCATACAGACTTACAAGATTTGTTTATTTATTATAATTTTGTAACACTTCCTTTTTATCATTTTTATGGTTTTGGTTTCTGTGACATTGTATATATAGTTTTCTTGGTTCTATTTACTTGACAATGTATCCATTCAAAGAGATCATTCTGTGCTCCTCTGTCTTAATCGTATTCATAATTTCTTACAGTACAGTAATATTGTTACATTCATGTAGCACAATTTAATTATTCCCAACCAACAGACACTTATTTTATTTCTAATTCTTTGCTATTTAAAGAGAATTTTATAAATATTTTAGTGTATATGAGAATTTATGGCCTCTTTGAGTTGGAAGTCTATGAATAGACTCCCTAGAACAAAGTGTAGGATTATTTGACTTCTATTATTTACTTAATTTCAAATTGCTTTCCAAAATTATCATGCTGATACACTTCATTAATAGTGCACCAATGTGCCAGAACCTCTCAAATCAACTATTCCCATCTTTTCTAGTTTTTTACTATTTGTAAGCAGTCTGGTGAAACTTCATAGTTTTTCAATTTTACAAACAGGGATTTAGAAAAGATTTTCTTATGTATGTTTTAATAACTTGCAATTTTTAAGCATTGTTTATATTCTTTGACTACTTTTATATTGGGAAGGTCTTCTGTATGTATCCTCATCTATCTGTAAGTATATATGTATATTATGCAAGCATTTATGTAGATATGTACATTCATGAATATATGCACATACATTTATAGATGTGCATAAAATATACAATAGTTTGTGTTTATGTATGTTTGTGTGCATGTATGCACCTGCATGTATATAAGAACACACTTAGCCATCTGTGTGTGTGCACATGCATATGTCTTAGGTACCAATTCTGATCACATAGCTTTAATATGAAGATTTATTTTCCCTTTTTAAATGCTTCCATTTCTATTTTTGGGGAATTGATTTTCTTTAATACACATTTTATTATATATATATATCTATATATATATATATGTTTGTGTGTATATGTATATGTATATAGATCTCCCAATCATAACTGAGAGAGGTAGTTGTTGTTCAGTTGTTTTTCAGTTACATCCAATTCTTTATGATTCTATTTGGTGTTTTTTTGGCAGAAATATTAGAATAATTTGCAATTTCCTTCTCCACTTCATTTTATAAATGAAGAAATGAGGCTAGTTGTTGTCCTTCCTTTCCAAAGAAGACTACAATGACACCCTATGTTAGAGTCAAGCTATAGTGTGTCTGACTCTGGCTGATCAGACCATTAAGAGCCCAGAATGTTCAACCATAGGTAGGACACAAATAGTCCCTATGAACATTTGGGGTGAATTCTCTAATTTTGAACATCTTGTGATTCCTTGGGGCTAATTTAATTCTGCTTGGCTCATAGAGCACAGCACTTTCTTTGATGAAGACATGCCATGATGGGTGGTCCTATGCCCCTGTTTCCCATGTCATATAATCTATTCTAAAGTTCTTAAGAGAGACCCTGAAAATTATATATATATATATATATATATATATATGTATATATGTATATATACATACACACACACATATATATATGGGTAAGCATACATTCAACATATATATGTATACATATATACATAATACACACACATATATGTATGTATTGGTAAAGCATGCATTTAACATTTGAACAATTTGGTCAACTTATCCGAATTGTGCTCGCTGCAGTAGAGCTGAAATGCTTGGCAATTCACTTTGAGGAAGAACCTCGGTGTCGGGTATTTTATCCTGCCAGATGCCCTTCAGAATCTTTTAAAGAAAATTCAATTGAAAGTGATTCAGTTTCCTGTCAGGGTGCTGGTATACTGTCCAGGTTTCACAAGCATATAACAATGATGTCAACACAATGGCTCCATAGACCTTCAGTTTGGACAAGCAGCAAAGAATTGATCCATACTTTCCTGCACCTCAGCTTCAGAGGCTACATTGAGTGTGCAATTTTTGCAAACAAAAAATCATGTACCAACATTCCCTCCACTTCAGTTTTGGCTGGTAGCCTTTTCCAATTGAAGAATTTACCATCAGTGCGATAGTTGACTGATTCCATGTTTGTTCTCATTGAAGACATTTAACAGCATGGCTGAAAACTTCATGCTAAAAAGCACACGAGCAAGGACACTTACTTGTTTCTCTCCACTGATTGCTGAGAAAGTTGGAGAACATTGCCCATTGTCTAGAAGCCAGGCAAGCACGCCATCACAAAATTGACATACTGTAGTGATGAAATTCTCTGGGCAAATTTTGACACTTTTTTATATGTCCTCATGACTGCATCAAAGACTTTAGTCAGATCTATAAATGTATCAGACCTCTGCTCTTCTCCTTGAATTTTTCCTAGAGGGATTGGGCAGTAAATATCATATCAACGTGGCCTTTTCTGAAGCAACATTGACCCTCAAGTAGATGACCTTTTTCTGGGTGCAGCATCATTCTATTAAAGAGGACTCTGGTAAGAATCCTGTCAGCAAAGACTAAGAGAGAGACCCCCTTGTGATTGACACAGGACAATCTATTCCGTTTACCTTTATAAAGATGGACAATGGAGGCAACCTTGAACCCCTGGAGCATAACTTCTTGCCATATAATCTGAAAAATTCAGTCAGCTCTACACCTAATAATTATCTGAGGACACATATGAAGTCACAAAAATGAATCTTCCTAAATCCAAAACTGATATCTTTTCCATTGCATTACATACCCTGGGATAGATATATAATATGCTTTCTCTCTCTCTCTCTTTCTCTCTCTCTCTCTCTCCTCTCTCTCTCTCTCTCACTCACTCTCTCTCTTTCTGTATGTGTGTGTTTTAATATTAATGTCACATGTCCATTTAAAATGTATTATGAAATATGCTGGAAAGTGATGGTTTCAGTCTATTTTATGCCAGACTGTTGCGTTTTCCCAGCATTTTGTAAAACATCAAGTGAATACTTATTTCCTAAGTAAATTATATTTTCTAGTTTATTGAACACTGGGTACATCATTTAATTTTAAATCTTTTGGGCAACATGGAAAGCTATAAGCTAGAAAAAAGTAGTTTAGACCAATTCTTCAAGAGCTGAAAAGTTAGTATTAAATTGTCATAAATGATAGATGTAAATTTGGAATAATACCTACATTTCAATGAGAAGCATTGCTATAGTTGGGTGAATACTGGCTTTTGAGACACAGGATCTGGCCTTAAATTGGGTTTCTGGGTCTGGATCCCTGTTTGTGCTTTGGCAAAATAGTACTTTATCAAATATAAGATGAAGAAGTTGGCCCAGATGGCTTATAAGGTATATTGCAGATCTAGATCTGTGATCAGATGATCCATTGAGGTATGCTTTTTACCATTATTCTTATCATCGACTTAGAGAAATGCCCAGATTTTATAATCATCCATTTATGAATGACAGAAATTTGGAATGTCTAATACATTGATGGAGGGTCACATGATAGATGAGTCCTCTGCTAGAGCTGGATGGGCCACCTATATCAAGATGATTGAAATTGGGCTAAGTTAAAAGTTGCACAATATACTTCTAATCCAAAACAAAACAAAACAATAACAACCTTATTAAATTGGGAGATGGGGAGGAGGATGACTAGAAAGCCTTTGTTATGGAAAGTAGACTAGTTTTAGCAGATTGTAAAGTACATATGAGTCAAGAATATGACATAACTGGAAAAAATCAATATGATTTTTACAAAGATTTCTACCTGTACTGGGGTAGATGATGGGAGGAGGGAAGTAGATTATTTCTATTATGTAAATTAATGATTAAAAAGTTAATGTAAGTCCAGACTTCAGTATCAGAATCACAGTGCTTAGTTTATTACCTTACTATGTATTACTATACTCTTACATATGGCAATATGTTTTAGGAAGGAATTTAGTAAACCAGGGAATAAACAGGAAAACAAAAAGTTACCCAGGACACTGGTGAAGCTTGTCAAATGCATGTCTTAAAAGAGTTAATTGAGAAAATGGCATTGTCTAAACTAACAGAGGGAAGAAGGAAAGAGGTTACAGTAGCCTCCTTCACATAATTAATGGGATGTTATGTTAAAGATGAAATATGACCCCTTTGATTTTGCCCCAAAGGGCAGAACCAAGAGTACTAATAAGGAAATTAAAATAAAACCAGCATCGACTTTATGTTAAGAAAACTCTTCTACTGTAAAAGCTATATGTCCTTAGTGGTGTAAGACTTTCCCTGCTGTGGATATCTAATCATTGGCTGAGATCTTCAACCAGCACATATGTTGCAAAATCCACCTATATTCAGATTCTGTTGGATTAGATAGCCTTTTTCATATCTGAAATCATGTGATAAAGTACAATTATTACTATATCCACAAGAAAATAAATGTCATCTCAATGAACTGGGAAAAATGGAAATAGATTGATTTGGAAATTTTAAAATTATAATTAACATCTGTTAAATTGCAGAGAGTATGAGATTGTAATATTTGCTCACCACCAGAAAGGCCTCGGTGATTCAGTTTATGGGGAAGAGGTTATGGGGAGATGATGATTATACTGTTATTTTCTCTCTCTTTTTGCTAAGGCTCATGTCCAACATACAGTCGCACTGCTCTTGCTTGTGTCTTGTAAGCATGTCCCAAACCCGGTTTTAAAGTTATTTAGAGATGGAGTCATTGAAATCACTTCATTTAAATACAGAGAGATTCAGAAAGGTTAGACATAGGTTTCTGTCCATTGATTTCCAGATTCCCACCAAGGAAGGGAAAGATAAGTGAATATGTTTCTTTTACTTTAATACCAAACTAATAATGATCATTCTGGGCATGTATATACATAAACATATGTATATACATATATATATATATGTGAACAAGAAATGCAACAAGTATTTTTGACAGATAATTATAAGTTTTGCAATCCCTTTTAGTCAGATTGAGTCATACATTTTGGAGAATACTATGGTGATTTTTAGAATAGTTATATCACATCCTTTACATTATGAACCTCAGAAACCCATCCATTCTTATTCTTTCTGTGAACTCAGAATTCTTCAAAAAAGAATAAGCTAACGAAAGGATGAACGCTATTATATGGAGTTAATATATCATGAAGTTGACAAAGGAACACAGAGGCAAGTGAATGAGAGATTTAAAACAGCTTTGGTTTGAAACTGCAAGCCCTGGGTGGTCTCATTTCCAGCAGAACAATGCCACAAGGCACAGGACCCCAGCATTGTTAGCAGCCATTCAAGTCATCTGCCATTTTGTCAGATGGCAGAGCATCCCCACCAAGGAGAGAGAGCTCATCACGGCCTTGACAACGTTGGGTTCCACATCATTAGTTTCCATTTGATTCTATAGCAACAAAATAAGAGAAAATTAATTATAGTAGATGTTGGAAACCAAATAGTGGAATTAAAATCCCAGCATTCTCATTTAATGGCCAAGAAACAAATTACCCCATTACGGCAGAACAGCCTTTTTAACCTCCTGTGCTAGTTTCTGCATTTTGCACAAATGGAGAGCTTACACTCAGAAATAAACAACTTTATTAAAAATGAATTCTGAAACATGACTGTAGAGACTTGCAGCCAACAATTCCCACTGACACGTGAAAGCTAATGAGGAAACCGCCTCCCAATTTCTGGGAAGAAATATTTACCTCCCTCTGTTTCCCTAGTAAACTGGTGTCCTGTTTGACCTTGATGCTTCATAATCATCTCTCTGATGGACTCAAGCTGGTGAGACAGGATGGCAGCCACTAGCACCATCCATAAGCTCAACACTTTAGCCTCAGTCTAAAGTTGATTAACACAGAGAAGGATGATGGGATCCATCTTACATGAAATTAATCCAAATTGGTGGTTCAGACTAAGGTAACAATGAGAGTAAAACAGGAAAAGAAAAGTGCTTAAGAAGAAACATGGCTACAGAGCTTGCATTGCAAAAAGGGAAATAGAAGCTCAAAGCAACAGTCCCTAGGTTGCAGAAAATTGATAGAGGGAATAGAGATAGGAAAATCCAGAATTGCATCTACAGTTGCCAATCATTTTTATATATTAAAAACCTACAATGTGGCCATGGTAACCCTCAGAATATGCAAGGTAGCCAATCAAGGACCTGATCATCCTTCCCTATTTCACAAAATGTCTCATAATGTAGAATATATAGAATATGGTTCCACAAGGCTTGAATAAGAAGGAATTTCTCTGATGATTAAAATACTGAAGATGCTTAAATCCCACAGGTATCTAATAAGCTTCCCGTAATCTATCTTTTTCTCAATTTTTGGTCTTATATTTATAAGTAATAGATTGTTAACTCCTTAACAGCTGGAGTTATATTTGTTTATTGAAGTATTTTCCATAGTGCTTTTGGAAATAGCCTTATGAATAGAATGTGAGAGAAAGGAAGATAAGGGAAAGGGGAGGGGAGGTAATGATAGAAAGAGTGGTATTTGAAAGTACAGAATCATTAGATGATGAGCAGAACTCAAGTTAGCAGAATTTAGGTTTGGAGGACACAGAGCTTACAAAGCTTGCTATTTGTATTAGGAAAAAATATTAAAATTGCACTGGGATAAGATAAAGCCTGTTATGTACATGCATGTCATTTCAACAAAATGGTGAGGCTTGAAGTAAGACGATATTGATTGCTGAGCCACTTCAACAACAAGAGAGGTTTGGATTTTCAAGTCATTACTGGCTTCTGGCTTTATACTCCTAGACCACGACAATGAACCCAGAACATTATCTCTTATGTTGAGAGTTTACCTTGGGACTTTGGAGTTGAGCAGAACTACAAGATCAAAGAAGACAAAGAATCTAATTGGTTAAGTTTCCAGGGGATCTCCAAAACAGAAAAGCATTGAAGACAAAACCAAACTGCTGCCCAAGGCCTGGATAATTTGTATTGATCCCAAGTGTCTTGTAAGTTGTATAACTGCATACCAGACCCTTTTATCGTCCACTATTTATCAAAGTCCATCCAAGTTCATGTTCATCATTTCTATGATACTATCTTTCCATCTCATGCTCTGCCATTCCCTTTTCATTTTGCCTAAAATCTTTCCCAATGTCAGGATGTTTTCCATTGAGTCCAATCTTCTCATTATGTGAACCAATGTATTTAAGCCTTACCTTTCATATTGCCCTTTCAATGAATAGCCTGAATTGATTTCTCTAAGTATTGACTGCTTTGTTCTCCTAGCAGTCCATGGGACTCTCGCAAGTCTTCAGCACCATCATTCAAAAGCATCAATTCTGTGGCACTCATCTTTCCTTATAGTCCAACATTCACAATCTTTTAATTTCACATCTGCAGTTGCTGTCTGCAGTGATCTTTAAGCCCAAGAATACAAAATCTGAAACTTCTTCGATTTCTTTTCCTGCTTCATATGAAAAGGTGCTCCAAATCAGTATTGATCAGAGAAATGCAAATTAAGACAATTCTGAGGTACCACTACACACCTGTCAGATTGGCTGAAAGGACAGGAAAAGATAATGATGAATGCTGGAGGGGATGTGGGAAAACTGGGACACTGATACATTGTTGGTGGAACTGTGAACGGATTCAACCATTCTGCAGAGCAATTTGGAACTATGCTCAAAAAGTTATCAAACTGTGCATACCCTTTGACCAAGCAGTGTTTCTATTGGGCTTATATCCCAAAGAGATCTTAAAGGAAAGAAAGGGCCCCACATGTGCAAGAGTGTTTTGGCAGGCCTTTTTGTAGTGGCTAGAAACTGGAAGCTGAATGGATGCCCATCAATTGGAGAATGACTGAATAAATTATAGTATATGAATGTTATGGAATATTATTGTTCTATAAGAAAAGTCCAGCAGGATGATTTCAGATAGGCCTGGCGAGACTTGCATGAACAGATGCTGAGAGAAATGAGCAGATACAGAAGATCATTATACATGGCAACAACAAGACTATATGATGATCAATTCTGATAGACATGGCTCTCTGCAACAATGAAATGTTTCAAACCAGTTCCAATTGTTCAGTGAAGAAGGCCATATACACCCAGAGAGAGGGATATGAAATGTGGACCACAAAATAACATTTTAGTGCTCTCTGTTGATGTTTCCTTGCATTGTTTCCTTTCTCAGATTTTTTTTCTTGTAGATATGATTTTTCTTGCACAAAATAAGTATGGAAATATGTATACATATATTCGATTTGTCAAGTATTTTAACATAATTAACATGTAGTGGACTTCCTGCCATCTAAAGGAGGGGAGGAGACTGGGGGGAAATTTGTAACAGAAAGCTTTGTAAGGGTCAATCTTGAAGAATTACCCATATGTATGTTTTGAAATAAAAAGCTTTAATGAAAAAAAAATATTTTCCTGCTGTTTGCCAGGAATTGAGGAAACCAGTTGCCAAGTTCTTAATTTTGTTTTGTTTTTGATATTAAGCTTCAAGCCAGCTTTTACACTTTCCTCTTTCACCCTTATCAAGGGGTTTCTTAATTAGTCTTCAATTTTTGCCCCCAGATTGCCATCATCTGCATATATCAGATGGTTGATATTCTTCCTGGCAATTTTCCAGATTTTTATTGCATGACATTTTTTGTGATGTACACTTGCTTATTGGTTTCAAATTAGTTAAATAAATAACTAAATGAATGAATGAATAAGGTCTAAATATACATCCTTGTCAGATATCTTTTCCAATTTCAGACCAATCAGTTTTTCCATGTTCAGTTCTAAGTATTGCCTCTTGGAGTGTATGCAAACTTCAGGAGAGGAGTAAGATGATCTGGTACTCCCATCTCTTTGAGGACTTGTGACATTTTACTATGACCACACAGTCAAAGACAATTTTGTAGTTAATGAAGCAGAGAAGATTTTTTTTAACTCCCCTGATTTCTCCCTGATCCAATGAATGCTGGCAATTTGGTTTCTAGTTTCTTTGCTTCTTCAAAAAGCTGTTTGCTCTCCTGGTAATATTTGGTTCACTTATTGTTGAAGCCCATCTTGCAGATTCTTAAGGATAATTTTGCTGGCCTATGAAATGAGCACAATAGTTTGATAACTTGAATATTTCTTGATATTGTCCTTCTTTAAGACTGGGACATAAATTGATTTTTTTTTTCCAATCTAGTAGTCATTGTTGTGTTTTTTCAAATTTTGGGGCATATAGAATGCAATATTTTAATAGCATCACTTTTTAAAAGTAGCTTATCTGGAATTCCATTACCTCCACTAGCTTTATTGTTAATAATTCTTTCTTTGGCCCACTTGACTCTTTTCTCTTCATGGTCTTCATGCACGTAACCTCCAGAAAACTATTCCAATTTTGAGACACTTTTTATAGCTTTTTATTTTTTCTAATATGTGTAAGGATGGTTTTCAATAATTATCTTTTCAAAATCTTGTGTTCCAAATGATTTTCCCTTCCTCTTACTTCCTCTCCCCTACATAGCAAACAATCCAACATAAGTAAAACATGCTTAATTCTTCTAGAAATATTTCCACATATGTCATGCCATGCAAGAAAAATCAGATCCAAAAGGGAAAACATGAGAAAGAAAAAGAATAAATTAAAACCCCAAATTAAACACTAAATTAAAAATTCTGAAATTCAAAGCAGAAATTAATGAAATTGAAACAAAAATTATCTTAATTTTAATTTCTCTAATCAATAGTGATGTAAAACAATTTCTATAAAATGACTTTAATTTAATTGTCTGAAAATTGTTCATGTTTTCTTGCCATTTGTCAGTTGAGGAAGAGACATTTTATACACCATTATTCCCTCGAAATCATAATGTATGTAGCCAATTTTTTTCTTTTACTAAGCCAAATAGAAGACATGATATTTTAAAAACAAAATATATACAAAACAAACACAAAAATACATTTGTGAAAAGAAATACTCCGTCTGTACATATGGGGAAACATTGTCTCACAGGTATCCACAACCTCATTGATAAGGGTCATATGATCAGGGAACCCATATGCATGTGTACACAGCTTATGCATGTTTTTAGGCGAAGGGGAAGGAAAGCCAAATCTGTAAGGAATATGATGGACAGTTAATATACATGAAAGGAAATGCAAGCATTTAGTAGTCATGTAGTCAGAGCCTATGAACAAGCATGTAAAGAATACAAATTTCAATCCAGTTACAATCTTGTGATTATTTTGTTTAAGAGGACAGGTCTAACTTGTGTGTTGGCACTGAAAAAAATAGGACTAGTTGCAATATGTGGAGAAGGAGTTAAATATTCCACAAGACTGATGACAAGAAAACCCAAGATAGCACAATATTCACTGCACAGAAAATTCAGAAACCACAATAAGAACTCATCCTGTCAGCGACAGAGAAGACAAGACTCACTTGAGCTCTCCCAAATTTCCCTCCAAACAACTTTGTTTATTTTATTTTATTTTATTTTAAACTTAGGATAGAAAACAAACATTTCCATAGCATAATATAAAATTAAAAATACAATTATATATGAAACTGCAAATCTACTATACACAACTTTTACTCTTTTCAAATATGTAACAATTATTGCATACATTTCTTTTTTCTTTTTGAGCTTCCCACTCCAGAGATGGCTACTATTAGACACAAATAGGCACATATAGAAAGTTTTTCTATACATCTTGCTATTAACCAGATCTTTCTCTGGATGCAGATAATGCCATTCTTTATATATGCTTTATAGTTAACTTGAGTATTTATAATAGCCAAAATAACTTATTCACTCAAAATTGTTCTTAAAACAATATTGCAATTACTATATACAATATTTTCTTTATTCTGCTCGTTTTACTCTTCATTATTTCATTCAAGTGTTTGCATGTTTATTTATAATTATTGTGCTTATCATTTCTTATACTACAGCCAAATTCTAACACAATCACATTTCATATCTTGTTCATCCATTCCCCGACTGAGGGAAATCTCTGCAATTTCTAACTCTTTTCTACCACAAAGAGTACTGCTATAAATATAATGTAAACATAAATATAAATAAAAAAGACCCAGTAAATTTGTTTCTGGATCAAAGGGTGTAGCAGTTTAATAACTCTAGCCTAACCTCACATTTTTGTCTTAAATGGTTGGATCATTTTAGAAATTTCACTAGCAATAAATTATGTCCCAATTTTTCTACATCCTATCCAACATGTCATTTTCTTCTATCATTTTAGTCAATCTGGTAGTTTCAAGATTGTTTTAATCTACATTCTCTAATAAATAATGATTTAGAACATTTTTCATATTATTACAAATTGTTTTGATTTGTCCATTAGAAAACGGACAGATATGCTTTGACTATTTATCAATTAGGGAATGGCTCTTATTCTTATATATATATATGTTCATTATATATTTGAGATATGAGATCTTTATCTGATAAACTCTGATCCTTTTCCCCACATTATCTCTTTTCTTTCTAATCTTGGCTATATTTGTAAATTTAATGTAATCAAAATTATCCATTTTGTACCTAACTTTGCTCACCATCTCTTATTTGTTCATATTTTGTTCACCTCTTCATAAGTCTGATAAATAATATGTTCCACACTCATCCAATTTTCTTGTAAATTTTCTCTTTATGCAACAACTTTAAATGCTTGAATATGATTTCAGAAACAACAGAACATGCAAAAAGATGGAGTGAAAGAATTTTCCAGTGTGAGAAAGCTTAAAAGGTTAACAGGAAAGGCCTGTCATACCTCGGTGAGAGTGAAAACCAACAACAAACTTTGGGAGTGAATGAATTAGAAGTAGCAGCTCTAGATTCTGGAGCTCACCTACATATATCTGACCATCAGTCAAAAGAATATTACAGGGAATCCATTGCTGGTTATAAGGCTCTCTTGCATCTCTCATTTGTGGATCTTGATTACTATACTGGGCCCCAGTCCTTGTATGAAGAGGAACACTAGCACACTAGATCTTGGAGTCATAGGGATGTTGGATCCCTGGTCACAATTTCATGGCTTAAAAGAGAGCTTCTGGTAACTCAGAGAACAGAGCACAAGCCAGAAGATTGGTAAACATATTTCTCCATAGATGAGACCACTTTGGAAGAAGTGAAAGCTTACAGATACACAGAAATAACTCTAAAAGCATCTGTATGAAAAAACTGAAGACTTGGACAGTGCTCCATCTACTCCAGTCTAACTTTAAAGTCAAAAAAGTTCATTGAAGAAAATAATTCCTTAAAAATTAGAATTGGGTAACTGAAGGCTAATGACTCCATGAGACATCAGGAAATAAAATAAGATCAAGAGTATGGGAATAAAAAGCAAATGTGAAATAACTAATTGGGAAAAAAAGAAAAAGAAAAACTCACCTGGAAATAGATCCCAGAAAAATAATTTAAGAATTATTGGACCACCTGAAAGCCATAATTAAAAACCTAATAATCCTGGACATAATATTTCAAGAAAATCTCAAAGATAACTCCCCTGATATAGTAAAACCAGAGGGTAAAATAAAAAGTGAAAGAATTTACTTATCATCCTCTAAAAAGAGCCTATAATGAAAACTCCCAGGAATATAATAGTCAAATTCCAGAGCTCCCAGGTCAAGGAGAGAATATTGCACGTAACCAGGAAAAAGCAATTCAAATATCATGGAACAATGATTGGGATAAAATAAAATATAGTCATTTTCGTATTAAATGATCAGAGAACTAGAATATGATATTCTGGAGGATAAAGTAGCTGAGATTGCAACCCCCTACCCAGAAAAATTGACTATAACCCTTCAAGGGGAAAATGGATATTAAATGAAATGGAGGACATTCACACTTCCTTGATGAAAAGACCAGAGTTGAATAGAAAATTTTATATTCAAATATGTTTCAAGGGAAGTATTATAAACAAGAAAGAAAAAAAAACATAACAGATTCAATAAGGTTAAACTGTTTACATTCCTATATAGGAAAACAATATTTGTAACTCATAAGAATGTTCTTATTATTAGGGTAATTAGAAGTATACATGTACAGAGGACATGGATATTAATTCAATATGACATGGTACTATCTTTAAGAATGAAATTAAGGAATGAGAAAGGGGAATGAACTGAAAGAAAGGGAAAGGGAAAGGTAGAATGAAATAAATTATCTCACATAAAAGAGGCATGAAGAAACTTTTTACAGTGGAGAGAAAGATGGGGGGAGAGGAGGAGGACCATTTGAACTTTACTGTCATTGAGATTGGCTGAAAGAGGGGATAACATCCACACTCATTTGGGTATTGAAATCTATCTTATCCTACAGGGAAGTGGGAGAGGAAGGGGATAAGAAAAGGGAGTAGGACTGATGGGACAAAGGGTGAATTATTGAGATGTTGTATTCAGAAGCAAAACAATTGGGTAGAGGGACAGGATGAAAGAAAAGAGAAGGATAAGTGAGGAAATAAAATGGAGGGAAAGTCACTGTAATCATAATGGAAAAAAAGTTATGGCAAATTTCTCTGATAAAGAAGTGAGTTAAAATTAAAATAATACAAATAATTTCCCAATTGTTAAGTGGTCAAAGGATATAAACAATTTTCATATATAGTAATCAAAACTAATATATAAAAATGTTCTTAATCACTATTGATTAGAGAAATACAAATTAAAGCAACTTCAAAGCACTACTTTATACCCAACAGATTAGTTTATATGATAGAAAAGGAAAATTATAAGTATTAGATGAATTGGGGAAAATTGGGGCACTAATGTACTGTTGGTGGGTTTATGAACTTATTCTGGAGAAGAATTTGGAAGTATGCCCAAAGGACTATCAAACTGTTCAAACCCTTTGATTCAGCAATATTACTACCAGATCTGTGTCTGAGAAAGATTAAAAAAAAAGGAAAAGGACATATATGTATACAAATATACACAGCAACTCTTTTAGTGATGGCAAAGAATTGGAAATTGAAGGGATGTCTATCAATCAATTAGTGAAAGGTTGCACAAGTTGTACATGATTGTGATAGTCTATTATTCTAATATAAGAAATGATAAAAAGAATATTCTCAGAAAAAGCTGGAAAGACTTACATTAATTAATGCAAAGTAAAATTAGTAGAACTAGGAGACTATTGTACACAGTAGCAACAATATTTTAAGATGATCAACTATGAATGACTTAGCTATTCTCAGCAAATCAGTGATAGAAGAAAGTTCAGAAGAACTGGTATCCCATTTCCAGAGAGAGAATGATGGAGTATGAATGCAGGTCAAAACATACTTTAAAAAACTCTTTTT
This sequence comes from Myrmecobius fasciatus, assembly GCA_023553655.1. Taxonomy (NCBI): domain Eukaryota; kingdom Metazoa; phylum Chordata; class Mammalia; order Dasyuromorphia; family Myrmecobiidae; genus Myrmecobius; species Myrmecobius fasciatus. Next base: position 127,836 of record JAJPUD010004585.1, on the reverse strand, counting down.
TTTTGTTTTCTTCTGTTTTTTAGAGCAGTCATTTTTCTTTAACAATCACTAATACGAAAATATGTTTTGCATGATTGCATATGTATAATCTATTTCAAATTGCTTTGGGAAGAGCTAAAGTGAAGGAGAAAATTCAGATCTCAACATTTAAAAATGAATATTAAAAGTTGTTTTTTACATGTTATTGGGAGAATACAAAATACTAAATAAATACATTTTAAAAGTAACAAAAATAACTCATAATATTGCATAAATTCAATATAATTTTCCTTGCTCTCCAGTAAATCCATTTTTCCTAGCCCTCTAGACCCCTAGCCTACCCTCTTACCATGCATTGGTGGTGTCCGTGTTGACTCTGGGGCATCCAGGTGTCAATCTAGGTTTACAATGCTATTTTGTTCTTGAAAGGGATATTATCTTGGTATTGTTATATAAGCAATCCTTTCCTTCCCTTACTTTCCACACCAGCTTCTAACTTTGTTAAGTCCTTTTATCCTAGAGATCCATATGTGCTCATGATTTATTGCTTATTTTCTCTCTGTCTCTCTCTGTGTATCTCTCTCTGTCTCTGTCTGTCTGTCTCTCTTTCTCTCCCTCCCTTTAGCACAGTTTCTGGCACATAGGAAATACTATATAAACAAGACCTAATTTTTTTATTCTTCTTATCGTGTATTTCTAAAATATGTATGCAATAAAATGAATTTTATAAGTTGTCCATCCAAAAGTTCATCATAGCCTGGGAAACAGACATTTTTTAATCACTCAGTTTTTTCGAGTAGGTAAACTATATATAAATTACATCTTGAACTACTATTTTTAGGAAATACTAGTAATTTTCAAGTTCTTTATGGGGATCTTTCACTGACTCCATTTTACATCAGATCTATGGCTTTCTGGATATCTTGGAAATCTAGTGCCTCATTCCATGTTCTTTATGGAGAGAAGTTTGTCGTCACCTTTATAAAGAAGTCTTTTTTTGTAGAGAGGATAAAGTACTGCTATACCAAGAATACAATATCAAAAATTAGGAAAGACCTGGATTTCAATCCTACTTACTAGTGATGTCATTCATTATAATGTCTAGCTTTTAAGGCTTGCACAGTACTTTACAATTATTTTTAATTGTAAGATTTTATCCTCCAAGCAAACCAGGCAGATGGGTACAGTTATTTTTCTCATTTTGCAGATGTGGATATTGAGGCAGACAGAGATGCAGTGATTCTGATAAGGGTGATACAGCTGGTGTCTCAGAAAGGATTTGAATGCAGATTTCCTGAGTCCAGTCAGACTCATTCTCTCCACTGTGTTACCTAGCTGCCTCTGAGAATGAAGGAACTGAATGACTCTCAACAAATCCTGATCCTTTTCAGAGCCTCAGTGTCTTCATCAATGAGACTGACAAGCAAGTTAATACTTGTTGGCTACATGTGGACTCCATCTTATGATCCCAAAGCTGCCCCACGAAACATCTATAAATTTTTGACTCTATTCATCTAGGCTGAATTGTTGGAGAGGATAATACTTTAATATCATTGAGCCAATGAATGGTCCTTCCTGTCAGTCCTGTATGGCACATGATTAATGTTTCAGATTTCTTGCATCTAGCTTGTATGAAGGCACACTCACTCATTCATGGGGTTCCTTGGAGAACAGCCATTTCCAAAATTTCTCTCTCTGTTTGAATGGCCATCATCTCTGTGACTGTGCCTCCTCCCTACCCTAGGTAAGATTTGTTGTCCTGTTGCCTTGCCAAATGCCTCCAGGCAGTAAAGTCTCTGGAGAGATCTTTAATGGACTTGTCCATTTGGACACAACTTAATTAACTTTGAGTGCGACATAGCCATTAGTCTCTGGTGCCTTCCTCCAGGGCAAAGTATTGGCAATAACAAAACATCATTTCTCCTAACTTAAGAAAGTTTTCTCTCCTCAGATAGTACCAGGAGATATGAGTCTGCTTACTCAAACATGAGTTCATAAGAATACATGCCTTTCTATGCCAATGGAAAGTTCAGAGGTCAGTACTCAGCTTTGCTCTTTGAAAGCAGAACATTTCTTCCCCTTATCCAGGTATCATTTTGCTGCTTAAACCCATTATTTCCATTTGTCCCCATGGAGCTTGTATGAAGGCACAGATGATTTATGGTAATGTTAGAAATATGAGATCTGATTGTAAAGGAAGGCAGTGTGGTGTAGTGCATAGCACGCCCAACTTAGATCCTAATGACCGAGATTCAGATTGATTTCTGATACCTAGCAGTGAGGCGGCTTCGACAAATCACTTAACCTTTCAGAATTTGTTTCCATGGAGGGGGCGCTTAAAACATGTAGATAAAGCATGAAATCTCTGTTTTTGTTTTGAGATCCAAATGAAATAATCTACATAAAGTCTTTCCTAAAACATAATGGCTATATAAACAGAGATGTCATTCATGAGCATGATTTATGCAGTCTTAGTCATTTATAGATTTCTGTATCTTTCTATATCTTTCCTGTGAGATCACTAAGTTTGAATGGCATCACTGCAATACATCTTATTTCTGATGTTATCCCAGCTGAGTCACCTGAAGTTTTGTGGGAAAAAACAACAACCACAAAAAAACAAAAAACAAAAAACAAACACCTAAGCCTGACGTGATGGAGAATCATCAGAGGAGAAAAAAAAAGAAATAGTGAAAATGAAGAAATAGTGAAAAGGTCATGTGGTGGAGATGGGGGGAGGTTCTTTTTTTTCAGGAGGTAGCTGAGTATTCTAAAGTACAGCAATGCAAAGATGGAAGGAAGTAACACTTTTCAGCTTGATCCAAGGAGACAGTAATTGGGGCAATGGGGATGTTCCAGAAAGGGCATATCGTGGCTCAATATAAGAAGAATCAGCTCTCTCTTTAACAGAATGGCTCGAGGTGGTGAGGGACTTTTTCCTCACTGGAGTCTGTGGGTAAGAACTGGCTACCCTCTTGCTAAATGCACTTTACATAGTTGTTTTATTTTTTTTTTTAATTCAGAGCTCTGAATGATTTCAGAAATGCCTGCTAGTTCTTAGAGTCTGGGGTTGATTTCCTGAAACAGGGAACAAAGGAGTGGACCTCATCCATCCTTAGGGTTTCATATTCAATGGACAATTACAAAGAAATAGTGGAAAAGTGAACAGAATCTTGAATGAGCATCAGGGGGTGGTGCTTAAGATCTGGATTTGAACCTGGAATTTCATGAGAAAGTGTTTCAGGAAATAGAGCTAGCTTAACAATTCCAATTTTTTGGAAGAGAGAAAATGGGAAATAAAAAGAGGTAAATAAAGGAGCCATTCTGGTGCACAAAAGCTCATGCCCTCTGGACTGAGAATTTCCTCTCTAACTCAGGGCATTAGTGAAGACAGAAAAAATGAGATTATCAGTCTATTTCAGAGAAGCTGCTGTTTTCAGTCCAATGTCTTCCCAAGGGGATGGCCAGTGGCAGGGGATAGATTCAGCTGGACAAAGGGATGAAGAAAGAGACCCCTGCTTTTCAGGTTAAGGAGTGAAAGAAATGCTCAGCTAGTAGCTGCAGGCCAGTCTGCAGGGGGGCCTTCCTTATATCAGCCTCAATGAGGCTATTTTTCAAGAGCATGAACAAAAACGGTTTGCTTCGTGTTCAAGTGCTGGCCAAGCCAAGTGTCGCTGGAATAATGTCTTATTAATAGGGCTAACACTGTAATGCGTTTTTGATGTTCCTGAAGAGGCATCATCATACATCATGTTTGCCCTGGGGACATGACTGGATGTCAGGCCTACAGAGCACATGAATATCCACAGTCTGGTTTTCTAGGAAAGAGGGAAAAATAGAGTTAGCACTTGGAAAAGCTACACAGTAGCCAATGCCTAAACAACCAGCTCATAGGAAGTTCAAAAAATTTTGTTTCAGGCATTTTTATAAAATGAGTGAAAAATTGAGCCAGAATCAATGCAGGATTATTATGGTGAGTTTACATCATTCATGGAAAACATCATTCCTGAGAATCATAGAAGTTTAGATTAAAAAGGACATTGGTGGTCATTTAATATAGTCTTGATTTCTGGTAATGGGATCTATATAATAATATCTTTGACAAATGGAGAACAAGCTAGGCTTCCCCCTTGTACTCCCCTCATAGTGATTCCCAAGGAACAGCAAGATACTTTGATCAAGTGAGATGCCGCGGTCAAAGAATATGAGCAGACAATTTCCAGATGAAGAAATTGAAACTATTTGTAATCATACAAAAAATATGCTCTAAATCACTATTGATCAGAGAAATGCAAATTAAGACAATTCTGAAGTACCACTACAACCTGTCAGATTGGCTAAGATGACAGGAAAAATTAATAACGAATGTTGGAGGGGATGTGGGAAAACTGGGACACTGATACATTGTTGGTGGCACTGTGAATGAATCCAACCATTCTGGAGAACAATTTGGAACTATGTTCAAAAAGTTACCAAACCCTTTGACCCAGCAGTGTGTCTACTGGGCTTATCTCCGAAAGAGTTCTTAAAAGGGGGAAAGGGCCCACATGTGTAAAAATGCTTGTGGCAGCCCTTTCTGTAGTGGCTAGAAACTGGAAACTGAAGGGATGCCTATCAATTGGAGAATGGCTGAATAAATTATGGTATATGAATGTTATGGAATATTATTGTTTTGTAAGAAATGACCAACAAGATGATTTCAGAGAGGCCTGGAGAGACTTGCATGAACTAATGCTGAGCAAAACAAGCAAAACCGGGAGATCATTATACGAGGCAACAGCAAAATTATATGATGATCAATTCTGATGGACGTGGCTCTCTTCAGCAATTGAGATGATTCCAATCAGTTCCTGTTGTTCAGCAGTGAAGAAAGCCATCTACACCCAGAGAGAGGCTTATGGGATCTGAGTGTGGACCCCAACATAGCATTTTAATACTTTCTGTTGTTTGTTTGCTTGCATTCTGTTTTCCTTCTTAGGTTTTTTCCCTTTCTCTTTCTAGATCCGATTGTTGTTATGCTGCAAGATAACTATATATATTGGATTTATCTATTTATTTTAACATATTTAACATGTATTAGACTACCTGCAATCTAGGGGAGGAAAAGAAAGGAAAAATGTGGAACAGAAAGTTTTGCAAAGGTCAATGTAGAAAAATTACTCATATTTTCTGTAAATAAAAAGCTTTAAAACAAAACAAAACAAAAGACAAAACAAAAAACAAAAAACAAATGAGCTGCCATATATCATGTGATTTTCCAACCTTAAAAGAGTAACATGGAATTCTAGGTCAGGTCCATTTGTCCATATGCTCATGTATAGCCTTTCTGGGCTGTCTTCCCCATTCAACCTGATAGGTAATTTTCTGTGCAAATATGATGAAGGTTAAAACATTCTAGGATCCCACATTGCTCATACTATATAGCTCATGAGACCCCACCAATGTGTTAACCTTTCATTAATCAGCCAGAGAATAGAAATTCATTTAAAAATTCAGAATTTTATAGAAATGCAATCATACAATGCATTCTCTCTGCCATATGACCCTACTACGGTGCATTCTCACAGATACTCCAACGTCAGCATGACGAACATGGATTGTAATTACAAGGGGCACCCGTGTAAGAAATAATACAAAGGACAATTCACTTTTCTTCTACTGCATGGCTGCTGATGTTGTCACATTACTTCCATTGACCTTGGCTTCTCATTCTCTTCTTCGTGATCACTGTTGAAAATTGTGGTAGCCATGGAAAGCCATGTCTTAAAGAAGAAATACATTTGCCCTAGGACCATCAGCTACTATCTGAAACTTGGCTCAGAAGCCTCCCATCTCCTAAGCCAGAAATATTGAGTCATAGGTGCTAAGCTCTTTAGAACAAAGAACAAGGATACCCTAAAGATTTACATTTAGACTTCACTTTTTTCCTTCAATCCATCCTGCTATAAGGTCTAAATCCCTTGATCATAGGGATCACCCTATCTTATGTTAACTAACTAATACTTTCATAAATTTGTAGAACATCTTAGTAGGCTGAGATGAAGGCAATGTCCATTACCTCCATAAGCACAAATCAATTCTGATGTTCTTTTCCCTTTCACCTTTACCTCTATTTCTTTCAATTGCTCATATAAATGAATGAGTGAGAAAAGGCTACAGAGGCTCCTTCTTCCCAAGCATCAAGATCATTTTTTCCTTTCATTATTCTTAGAATTCCTGGCCTAATTTTACCAAATGCTGCTATTCAAAATCTTTAAAAGCTTTGTTCCCCCATCTTTTCATCTGTCATTTTGTAAAGTTGATTCTTGTTCATGGAGGGAAGGGACTAAATGTCTCTGAGGTCATTTTCACTTCTGAGTCACTAGAATTCTTTAAAGTGGTCATCCATCTTTTATTTTATAAATTTACTGGATCTCAAGGCAAATCATTACACTTCTGAAGAGCCCTAATTGTTAGGGAAATGTCCCCCTTCTCTTATTTAAAATCTCAAGCTTCTTTATTAAAAAGCATTCATTGTTTCCCAATAATGACTTAGCAAGTGAAACAAAATTAATCATTCTTCATTTTGATTTATCCCCAAATACTTAAAAAAAGAGTGATTGATTACCCCACGTCCCTTCTTCTCAAGCTAACCAGCCCCATTTCCAGTAGGTGATATATGTGTGTGTGTGTGTGTGTGTGTGTGTGTGTGTGTGTGTGGAACAGTTTCATCTCCTGTCAATATTTTGCCAATATCTTCAAAATATGGCACCAAGAATAGAGTGAAATTGGCTAGACATAGTCAGACTTGGTTGGATTATATACAGCAGAAGCGCCACTGTCCTTTTTACCACCACCATGTATCTACTGATGAAGTTGAAGATTACATTCACTTTGATGACTGGCATGTTGCATGACTCCTGACTTACAAGAAGCCTGAAATCCAATATAATCTGCTAGATCCCCCCAAAACTAATCTTGTCAAACCATACTCATATCTGAAAGTGGAACTTTTGAATCTAACTAGAGATCTTTGCATTTTCCTCCCTATTGTAGTACATCTTAGAGTCTGGACTTCAAAATAGCTCACTGAGATATTTCCAATAACTTTCTTTTCACTAATACCTTTTTTCTTTCTCTATTTGTATGACATCACTTTCTGCTAGTTCTCCTTTGATTTCTTGGATAATTCCTTCTCATTATTTTTTATTGCATACTCATCCATGTCACACTCGTAAGCTATTAGGTATCCTTCCAATCTCTATGTTGGGCCTCTCCTCTCCCTGTACTATCTCATCAGTTCCCATATATTCAATCATTATTTCTATGCTCATAATTTTCAGATATACCTATCCTGCCCTCATCTCTTTGATGACCTTTAGGGTTGTATCTCCGAGTATCTATTGGACATCTTGAACTTAATGTCCTGTAGATATTTTAAATTCATCATGTCCAAAATGTAACTGAATATCTTTTCCCTCAATTTTTCCCAGTTTCCTAACTGCCTTTGACACCCCCATCCTCCCAGTTATCCAGGAGCCCAAACTAAATATATTACCTCTAATTTGTTAAGCATTCTTTTAGATAATCTTTTTGAAAGTTTTATGTTAATTTCATCTTATCAGTTCTCACCTATATCACCTTCTGTCCACTGATTTTTCCTATATGCTAGCTCGGGCCTTCATCATCTCATGCCTAGACTATTGCAATAAGTTACTTGTTGATCTGCCTGCCTCAATCCATCCTTCATGCTCATGTCAAAGTGCTCTTCTTAAAGCTGCTTACTTGATGAATTCAAGTGGCTTCATATTATTTACATGGTTTAATATGAAATCTGTTTTGTATTCCAGAAAATTCCCCATAAACACGTTTCCAGTTTTCTTATAACTTATCTGTCAGTGAAATGCAATGTATTTGTCTCCTTGCTGTTCCCCAAACACAGCTCAAGTGCCATGATTTCTGAAAAGTCCTTGTTGATTCCTTTTGTAATTTACTAGTAATTACTAGTTACTCTGGCAAATACTAATTGGTCAGATTATATGCAGCAGGACTATCACTGCCCTTTTTACCACCACCATTCATGAAGTTGAAGATTACATTCACCTTTTGACTGCTATGTTATATAACTAATGAGTTCAAGTAGCCTGAAACCCAATATAATCTGTTAGATGCCCCCAAAACTAATGTTGTCAAACCATACTCATATCTGTAAAGTGGAACTTTTGAATCTAACTAGAGATCTTTACATTTTCTCCCCCAATGTGGCAACTCTAGTAATTAATAATTATTATTGTGCTTTTGACTTTTTGGTGTTACTTAGTATCATTTTACATATACTTTTAAAAATGTACTTATCTAGCTACCTGTCAAATTGTTCCATGATAATCTGAACTCCTTGAAGGCAGTTTTATCCTTTTGGAATTTTATCTTATTAATTTCAGTCTGATACTCCAACTTGTCAAGATCTATTTGGAAATTATCTGTCAAGATCTATGATTACTATTCACTCCAGCTTTGTAACATAGGAAAATTTGATGAGCAAGCTAACTAAGTTTACAATAATAAGAAGCACTTAAATGCTGAAGCACCGAGTTAAATGTTGGAGAGTCCAGCCTGTCTTCAATCAGCTCACAGTTTATTGGGGAAAACTACATGCAGACATCCATATACAACCAAAATATCCATAGAATAAATTGGAGATAATCAATGAAGGCAATTATATGACCTAAACTTGACAAAGGAAGTTGAGAATCATTTCCAAAGGACTTTTAAGGGACAGGCTGTTAATGTAGTGTTTCTTAGTTTGCTTTAGTCCTGGAGACAATAAGGTACCCTTGAAAGATTTTTGAGCGGGAAGTAACATGATCAAAGAAGATATTGTAAATCATTCAAACATCATTTCTGGCCAAAAATGACATTTGATAAATGCATGTTCCCTTTCTCTTTCCCTTTTAATTTTTAAGTGTCTGCTATGGATAAGACTCTATACTGGTTATTGGAATTTAATTTGAAAATATTTAATAAGTACTGGTATCCATATCAATTATCCAAGTCTCTTTGAAGTTTCCTTGGCAAAGCATCAAGGACTCTGTCCATGTTCTCTTTCCCAGTTCTGTGAGGAACTTGGGATTCCAGTATTTCAGGAGGACAGCTTTTTGTATCAAAATAAACTGGGATAGATAGATTTATAGATTTATAGATAGATAAATGAATAAATAAAGTGGGATAAAAATCTTGGAAACCCTGTAACCTTTATCCTATGTTAAAATTTCCCCAAAGCTGTTTCCAGTCCCTTATTCCTTCTTTCTTAATCCATGTCAGTTTTTAGTGCCAAAGCACTAACCTGAACTAAGAAGCTGAAAAGGAAAGAAAAAATTGATGAGAATGTGCAAAGGAAATCTCATTTTTTGCATTTCCATCAATTACAAAATTATAGAGAAATGGGGAAGACCAAAGGGGATGTCAGAGGATACTTAATTGATAGCATTATGCAGTATATTAAATGTCAATAAGCAGCTTTTTCTCTCTTGGTCTCAACCTCTTTGATATATGGAGTGCCCATTAGTATGAGCAGCAATGTCAAGATGGCTAAGTCTAAGAACCATTTTTACCAACAACCAATCACAAAAATTGCGCAGAACTGGCATCAATGGAGATATGAGTCTCTGAAAAGGGTTGACTTCAGAAATAGAGGTTTTGCCAAGAAATGCAATAAGGGGCTGAAGAAGATGTTGGCCAATAATTCCAAAATCAATAAGGTTTGAGTAGAGATCCTTGAGATATCCAAGGCCAATTTTCTCAGGCCTACGATGATCAAGGTCAATATCCAGTTCACTGGTTTCAAGATCACCACCAACCACTCTGGCCCAGGGTTGCCACTAAGTGCCCAGGTCCCAGGATCATGAAGTCCTACTCTAAGATTACCAGAATCATTGACTCCAGTGCTGCCCATTGCACTGACTTCCTAAAGATAAACAGGTCTGAAAGTGAAGTAAACAAATCTACTTCCAAGAATACCAAGTCTGATCCCAAGGCAGCCAAGTCTAATTCTAAGGTTACAAAGCCCAATGATTGCAAAGCTTATTAGCATATTGATTCCAAGTCAGCTGAGCTCACTCACCCTAAGGCAGCCAAAACCATAGCTGCTTTGGCTAAGACTTCTAGTCCCAAGCCTTCACAATAGGAGTTTAGGAATAGAAAAAACTTTTAAAAATCCTATCCCATCATTCCCCCCCTCAGCCAAGATGTGATTATTCACTAGTTTCTACAAATAAGGGAAATTGTGAGTCAGAAGAAAAAAAGTCAATAAGCAATCAAATTTATAGCTAACAAAATCAGAAAGTGATGTGTGGCTCTTCTTGCCAGGCCATCTTTTTTTCAACTATTTGAATTTTTAGAATTGGGAAAACAGGTTTGGAAATCTTGCCAAAACTCTACTATACTTTTCAGTATTTAACTGCATTAGGCCTGCTCAGAGCACAGGAGTGCAGAAGCAAGCAAAAATTTTTAATTAAAAAAGTCGACTGAACATTCTGAAACCTTCAGAAAGGTTCATGTCAGCATCTGCTTGCTAAATGTGTGAGCTTTTTCTTTTTCGTTTTTTGGATGACAGTTTTTTTCCCACCCATCATCAAACATCTATTGTTTCAAATATTTGACTATACATGCTGGTAATTAAGGTGTTTGGGTGCAGGGTGTGTGTGTATGTGTATGTGTGAATATGTGTGTGCTTGTATGTGTATGGATCATGTTTGTATCTGGGTTCTTACCATGGATAGATCTTTTTCCATCAGAATTTGAAACCTAGTTTACATTTCTGGAGGCACAGGTGTGGAAAGCCAACAACATACTGCTCCTGAGCTTGATATTCATCCTAAAGGACAAGAAGGGTGTTGCATGGGAAATAGTGCAGGTGCTTTCAGTTGGCAAGGGATCATTCCTACACTGGCTGCCTCTTAAAGCAAAAATATTTAGATGATTCAAATAAATTTAGAATTATGTAAATTTGAAACTGTTTGGTGTCCTTGCTGTCCTGCTTGGGATATCCTTAAGTCCATCAATGATTTACCTCCAGTTCAGCACTCACAGCATCCTAGGTGTGTCTGCAAGTTAAAATTAAGTAACCAATATGGCAGGGTAAGGGCAGAGACTCGACTGAATTCTCCCCCAAACCACTCCAAATACCTTTAAAAATGACTCTAAACAATTTTTAGCATTTCAGAAATTATAAAAAGATGGACTGAACAATTTTCCAGCCCAGGATAACTTGGAAGGTCAGCAGGAAAGATCTGTCACATTACAATGGAAGGAGAGTGTAGTGCAGCACAGGTTCAGCAAACCAGGAACAGGTCCCTGGGCAATAGAATCAGTAGTAGATTATGGGTATCTCTTTCCCAGCATTGAGGATGGACTCTGTTGCTTTCCTCATATTCAGAACTGGTCTCTGTCCTGGGTAGCAGTCTCAAGGTGAGAAAGGACACTTATACTCAAGAACTAGCAGCCAAATTGGAGCAAGACCTTACTCATAATTCTAGGGAGGAAAAAAATGTTTGTGGTCACTCAGAGACCAGAGTACAAACCAGGACAGTAATAATCATGCCTCTCCATAGGTCATACCACCTTGAAAGAAATATCTCTGAAAATAGCTGTAAGAAACTCCTGAAGCTTGTGAAAGTGGAAACAGAAATAAAAATGATGCAAGAAAATCATGAAAAATAAGTCAATAGCATAACAAAAGAGACACAAAAATATTGAAGAAAATAAAATCTTACAAATAGAATATGACAAATGATGACTACAGAAAACCAATAAGGAGAATGACTACAGAATTGGTCAAATGAAAATAAAATCCACTGAAGAAAACAACTCTTTTAAAAATGAAATTGGACAAATAAAAAAGGACATGCAAAGACTCACTAAAGAAAATAATTCCTTAAAAAGTAGCATTGAACAAATGGAAGCTAATAAATTTCATAAAAATCAAGAAAAAAAGCAAAAAGAAAAAAAAAATTGAAGCTAGTGTGAAATATCTCATTATAAAAACAAATGATCTGGAAAATAGATTCAGGAGAGAAAATTTAAAAATTATTGAATTACCTGCAAGACACAATAAAAAAGACTGCCCTGATTTTTTGGAACTAGAATCTTAGGTACAAAGTGAAAGAATCCACTGATCACCTCCTGAAAGAAATCCCAAAATGAAAACTCTTGACAATATAGTCAAATTCCAGAGCTCCCAAGGCAAGGAGAAAATACTGAAAGTGGCCAGAAGGAATCAATTCAAGTATAGTGGAGTCACCATCAGTATAACACAAAATTTATCAGCTTCTACATTGAAAGATAAGAAGGCTTGGAATATAATATTTTAAAGGGCAAAAGAGCCAGGATTACACCAAGAATCACTTACCCAGAAGAACTGAGTATAATTGCTTAAGGAGAAAAAAAAAGATATTCTATGAAATAAAAGATTCTCAAGCATTCTTGATGAAAAGACTAGAACTGAATAGAAATGTAGACATTGTGCACATGACTTGGAACAAGAATTGATCAAAGATAACAAGGAGAAGCAATGTAGAAGGATATCCAGGAGAGAGAAAGACTGTCTGGTTTCATAGTTGATCAGCTGAGCCAGACAGATGCAGCTACATCATTGCTCCCAGTCTATATTTCCATGGCTCTTGGAATAGCCTGGTGATTGATGGATCTCCTGGGATTTCAAAACTTCCTCAGTACTTTCATCCCTCACATATGAGTTCTTTTTTCTTATGGTCATCATTCCAAGATGAGACAGAACCAACCACTCTGAGTTCAAGTTCCATTTTTCTGGTTGTCATAAACCTTTCCTACTTTAGTTCCTGCTTCAGTTTTATTTCACTTGCACCATCTAGTTCACTGATAAAGACAATCATTTTTTCTGTGATGGACAACTATCATTCTTTTCACCAAGGTCAAATGCTTTATATGTATCTTGGATTCAATCTCCTTAAATTTCCTGACAGATTTCCCCCAGGCACTGCAATCAATTCACAATTACTGATGGATTCATTCCATGGTTTTTACAAAAATGGCTAAATGTCTTCTTCCTGAAACAAACAAACAAAAAATATTCACTAGATCCTCAACTTAATATACATCATATATCTCCTCTCTTTCACAGTTAAACTTTATAAAAATCTGTAGACTATAGGAGGCAGCGTATAAGAAGGGAAGAAGCATACTTTGGCTCTAAGGTATGAAAGCTACCAAGGAGTTTCTATTTAATTGTCCTGCATGATTCTCTTTGTATACTTTCTCTGTTGATAAACTCATCAGTTCTTAAAATTTTACTCATCATCTCCATACATGTCTTCCAGACACACAAAAATCAACATGTGTATTACTCTATGTCTAATATTTTCAGCCATAATTTCACTCCTGAGCTATAGTCCTGGATCACTAACTGGCTATTGGATAGTGCATTCTGGATGTTGCATATGCATTTCACTGCCATCATTTCTTAATAAGAATTCATCTTTCTCCCAAATAATTATTTCTCATCAACAGCTCATTTTTCTTTTCACTACACCCACACACCTACCCACCCACCCACCCACACACCCACTCACAGAGTAACTTAATCTTGTTAATTCAACCTCCACAATATATCTTGACTCTTTCTCTTTCTTTGTTCTGCTAGCTGTGTCCATAGTTCAGTTATTTTCCACCTTTTTCCTGGAGACTTTCCACAACCTCCTAATTCCTCTCCCTCCCATGGGCCTCTCTCATCTCCAGGCTTCCCTGGCTTTTTTCAAGTCTTATGTAAATCCCCCTCTTTAGTGATGAGTATTCCTGAACCCATTAGATGTGAGTGCCTATCCCATATTGATCGACCTGTCTATAGTTTTTTTTTTTAATACACACTTGTTTGTATATTGTTTACCTTATTAGACTGTGAACTCTTCAGGAACAGGAACTGTTTTTGTCCTTGTATGTATGTTCAGTGTTTAGTATAATACCATAGTAGACATTTAATAAATGGTTATTGACTGCTAACTCTTCCTTCTTCAGCCCATCCTCCAATCAGCTCCCAAATTGATTTTCCATAGTACAGACTTGCCCTTTCCCGTGGTGTCTGGTGCCCAGAATCACTGCTAGTCTCAGAAATTTAAAATTTATGGTCTTATGATTTGTTCTATTATCTTCCAAGGCATCACAAGCAAATTAACTGAGCTTTAATTGCCAGCCATCTTCACTCCCTTGTCCTTTTTTACAGACCTGAACTTGCTTTGCCCTTTTCCAGTTTTCAGGTATTTTTCTGACTAATCCCAAGTCCTTAAAATGCGTGCCTGATAATTTGGTAAATTAATTCAGTTACTCCTCCAGAATCCCAAGAAACATGTCGTCTCATTGAGCATCTGAATACAATTTTGTTTTTCTTCAAATGTTCTCCAAACACTGTCTGCCTCCTTTTAGTATGGATTTCCTTCTTTCAAGCAAACTCAGGGAGCTTCATTGCTGGTTATCAGATCACAGTTGAATGTATTTTATAAAGACAGGTTTTAAGTATGAAAAGTCTTTGGCTTTTCATAGCAATATGTTATCATCCCATCTCACTCCCACTTGGTGTCTATTAAGGGGGTGGTGTTTTATTCAATCCCCCACTTTGTCATATATTTGAATGACATTTTTCTGGCATCATTTTATTGCTTACTGAAAACTTCACTTTTTATTGCTTCAAATTTTCTGATCTTATCTTGGTTTAATCTTTGTTTTCCTTTGTACCCATCTACTACCTTCCTTTATTTCTACCTTGTATAACACCTTCATTTGTCATTCAGCTCTCAGTACAGTCCTGGAATTAACAAAAACCCTCTACTGCTACCCTCTTAGGATTTCCTAACACATGATAGCATTAAGCCTTATACCTCCACAATTATCCAAAGAACAAGAGGTCCCTTCCCCTCTATCAAATTTTTCCTATTTCATTAATTCATTCATTTATTCAACAAAACACTATACTAGATCCTTGAAAGTGAAGATAAAATAAAATAAGCAAACAAGCATCGAAAATCTAACCCCCACATGCTCACACTCTTAACTTTCCCTGTCTTGAATGTCCTGTGACTAGGGTACAAGAGGGAGGAAGAGAATGAGAGAGAGCAGAAGTACCAAGACCACAAAATAACTAGCTTTGTACCTGATTGGTGAACTCCAACAATGAAAGAGAAATTTCTAAGGTCAATGATTTAATGCCCTTTGGGCATACTTCCAAATTGCTCTACAGAATATTTGAATCAGTTCATAATTCTGAGACATTAATGTCTCATTTTTCCCACATCCCGACCACCATTTGTCATTTTTCTTTTCTGTACTATTAGCCAATTTAATAGGAAGTACTTCAGAATTGCTTTAATTTTCATTTCTTCAATTGACAACAAAACTATAATAGTGGAAGATATCAACCTTGCTCTCTTAGAACTAGATGAATCAAACCACAAAATAAATAAGAAAGAAGTTAAAGAGGTAAATAGAATACTAGAAAAGTTAGGTATGATAGATCTTTGGAGAAAAATTGAATGGAGACAGAAAGGAGTACACTTTCTTCTCAGCAGTTCATGGAACTTACACAAAAAGTATTCATATATTAGAATATAAAGACCTCAAAATCAAATGCAAAAAGGCAGAAATAGTAAATACATTTTTTCAGATCATGATGCAATAAACCACCAGGGGAAAATAGATCAAAAATAATTAGAAACTTAATAATCTCATCCTAAAGAATGAATGGGTGAAGCAGCAAATCATAGACACAATTACTAATTTCATCCAAAAGAATGACAAGAAGAGACAACATACCAAAACTTGTGGTATGCAGCCAAGGTGGTAATAAGGGAAAATTTTATCTCTAGACACTTATTTGCATACACTAGAGAAAGAGAAGATCAATGAATTAGGCTTGCAACTAAAAAAGCTAGAAAAAGAACAAATTAAAAACCCCCCAATCAAATACCAAACTTGAAATTCTAAAAATAAAAGGACAGATTAATAAAATTGAAAGTTAAAAAAAAAC
>JAJPUD010004585.1:64852-96830 GCA_023553655.1 Myrmecobius fasciatus | reverse complement strand
TGGATTCTGGCTTTTTAAACAGTCTGCTATCCACTTCTGTTTTATGGGAGACTTCATCTCATTCACATTCACAGTTAAAATTAGTAACTCTATACATCTCGCCATCTGATTTTCCTCAAGTTATGCTTTTCTCCTTCCTTTTCTCCTTTCCCTCCTTCCCAGTGTTTTGCTTCTGACCACCACCTCCCTCAATCAGTCCATCCTTTTTGTAGGCCCTCCTCCCTTTTCTATTCCTTTCCCCTTTTACTTTTTTTTAATATCCTCTGACATCCCCTTTTTAAGGGATCTGTTCTCTTTTTCCATTTCACTAATTCTGTTTTTCAAGGAGTTGTTTTCTTTTGCTATTTTTTCAAAAATTTTTAAAAGTTTTCTTCAAATAATGTCTATTTCCTTTTCCAAACTCTTCTGCAAAGCTTTCACTTCCTTTTCCCATTTTCTTCTAACTTTCTTTTAATATATCTTTTCAAATTCTTCCAAGAGACTTTTTGACTTGGAAGCCAACTTATACAACCCTTTGAGCTTTCATCTGCAGATTTTTTCCTTTTAGTGCTTTCAACGTTTAAGGTCTGTTTTTCCTTATCTCCACTATAACTATCTGTGATTAGAGATATTTTTGCTTTTTTGCTCATTTTTAAAGTTTGAAGTCTGCTGTTAGGGAAAAGGGGATATTGTCCCAAGATTCCTTTACAGATGACAGCAGCTTTACACTGGCTTGGGGCCAGTGTTGCTGGCTTCCTTTTCTTGTTGTGTAGGAGTGGACAAGTCCTGCTTGTGATGCTAGGATTGAAGGGATCACTATTTGCTTTCTGTATTTATGTTGGCAGTTTCATAGCCATTCTGCTAATCCACTGGCTTCTGAACCAGGATAGGGTAGCCAATGCTGCTGTATTTTGGCTAAGAACTTCCCAGTAAATTCCCCCTGCACATAGAAGCCTCTCCATGTTGGATCCCTGCTCTCTACCTGCACTGGGGCTGCTTCCCCTTGCCCCATTTAGATAAACCTTTCCTGAAGTTCTTCCAAAATATCTTTGGATGGAAATTTGTTACACTCCAAATATTTTTGGGTTCTGTCACTTCAAAACCTGTTCAGAGTCTTGATCTGGTGTTGATCTGAGGGAAGCCAGGAAGGGTTCAGACACAGACCTATCTACTCTCTGCCATCTTGGTTCCACCCCTGTTTATTTTTTTCATGCTTCTCTAGAGTCATGAATTTGAAAGTCTATATTCATTCAATCTATCACAAATGTTTGAAAGTTCTTTATTTCATACAATTTCCATTTTCCCTGAAGAATTATACTCATTTTTGTTGGGTAGGTGATTCTTGGATGTAATCCTAGCTCCTTTGCCCTCCAGAATATCCTATTTTAAACCCTTCTAGGTATGAAACTCTTTATGTAGTTGCTGCTAAACCATGGCTTATCCTAACTGTTGTTCCATGATACTTACATTGTTTTTCAAGCTGCTTGATTCCCTTCATTCAAAGTGAGATAATATTTGTAAAATACTTATCACAATGCCTGGCATATTGGAAAAAGTTTATTTTCTTTCTTTTACCTCCAAATCTTGAATTCCTGTCATTTGCCTTGTTTTTTCCTCAAGTTTGCTTTTTTTTTTTAACTAAGATCTCATCAACTCTATCCATGTATAGAAGGATAGAACTAAGAGTATCTGCCCATTTTATTCCTGTTGTTTCAAATGGACTGCCCAGGACTTGTGTTACCTTTTGACTTTTTTGTTTGTTACTTTCTTTGAACCACTGTATTATTCTCTGGTTCTTTTCTTGGGAGTTATATTTTCCTCTCCCCAACAAATATTCATTTGAAATTTCTAGGCCAGGGGAGAAGGGTTATCCACAAGCATTCTTATACAGTTTTTGGATTGGGAATCTAAATATGACAATGTTTTTTCTTCTCCTTAAATTCAAGCTTCATTTTACCCCAAATGTTATTCAGACTTCTTAGATCTCAGGACCCAACTTGTCAAAATCTATATTAAACAACTCTGCACAAGTAATTGTGTTCAGTGCTGGAATTACTTGTTTTCTGGTGACCTTTCCTCCAAGGTGGGTATGTCTGTAGCATTGCCAGAGTCCCCTCAAAAAGAGAAATGCAGAAATGTGAATTTATCTCCTCTAATTTAGTAATAGTTTTGAAACCTGAACCCATGCTTTCTGCCATGATGAAATCAGGAGGAAAATCAACCAGCCATTGCTGTGCTTAAAAGAAAATGTATTAAAGAAATCATATTTTGACAATGCCATGGATACTTAACTCTGTTCACGTAGCCAAGATTAAAAGTGAGAAATTATAGGGAACATCAGGACTGTAAAGAATAGATTTAAGTCTTACTCCGTACCAGGAAGGAAACATTCTTACTCCTGATTGCTATTATATTGGCCTTGAGATGGAGTGCTGGCTAGTTTCCTTCAGTGGCACAGAAAACTTTCAAAGTCTATTCTAGCATCCTGTATCAAAACTGAGTAATTAATTTTGGAGCTTCAATGAGTGCCTGCACAATGTTTTTTTAGATGAAGGAGGTCCAAACCAGCAGCTGGGATCGTCGCCCTAGTCACTTTTGAAGCTCTGAAAATTAATTGAAAGCTACTGCCTCATTTTCTAATTTTGCAGGCAACAGCAGAGATAGCAGCAGTGAAACTTCCAGACTTTAATTAATTAATTACCCAAATTTGATGGACAGAATGTTGAGGGAGTATTGTCTTAACAGGCTTTTGCTGCCAGGTTGTTCCAGAAGGAAGCCAGAGACTCTGGGCCTAAACAGAAGAAGGGGCGATGAGGCAAAATGACTTTAATTAGCTCATGGCTATTCTCCTTCTAATAATTCCTGTCTCAGACTATTCTAATTAAGGTGAGCAGAAGCTCAGTGGAAAATCTGTGCTGGCTCATACGGCCCTGAGCTATAGGAGCTAGGAATTTCATTTCTTTCTTTCTGAGAGCAAGTGGGAACTGAAGTACGCCCATCACTTTAGACCTTAGGGTTAGGCTTGATAATCAACTAGCCAAAATGGGCATGGAATAAGAGGAAGAAGATGAGAAGTGACATCAAGATATGGAATGGAAAGCTCACCATAAATCTTTGAGTATCCTTAATAATGTCTATGACATATCACCTTTTAGAAATTTCTAACATTGTGTTTATTAAGCTAACCTGCAAGGTGGGAGGGATATTTATTAATTTCTCTGTAAGATGATAATCATATAGAGAGATATGGCCCCACTAGATTCACTGGCTGGTGGACAATAATAGATTCTTGCTTTTCTGTCTTTAATCACGGTTTAGGTTTCTAAGACAACAAACTGTGAGCAATAGCAATCAGCAGATGCCTTTGCTCTATATCCAACTAGTCATGTGTATGCATCAAGAATACCAGATCAAACACAAACATTCCTATTTACCAAAGAGAAACTGAATTAAAATAGACACTTAATTAACTCTCTACTGCTCCATCTCTTGAATGCCTATTATTTTTAAAATTCAGGCTGATTGGTCAATCACTTCTTAAATATGAGTGGGAGTATTCTAAAGTCAGTAGCAGATTTTTATTCCCAATGTTGATATTGTTCAAAGCTCCAAGGTTAGACTTTAAAGTGGTATAATTCCTATTCCCAATTATTCCCAAACTCCTGAGCTATATAGGCAAACTTGGAATGCTTCCTCCATGATAACAATTAGGGCTTCACATTATTGAAATAGTCTGTCCTCTAGGTGATTTGTGTTTCTTTTTTTAAAATTTTTCTCTTTTTTAATAATAGCCTTTTATTTTAAAAAATAAATGCAAAGATAGTTTTCAATATTTACTTTTGAAAAACCTTATGTTCCAAATTTTTCTCCCACCCTCCTCTAGACAGCAAGTAATCCAGTATATATTGAGCATGTACAATTCTTCCATACATATTTTCATAATTATCATGCTACATCAGAAAAATAAGATGAAAAAGGATAAAAAATGAGAAGGAAAACAAAAAAGTAAGCAAATAACATCAAAAAGATGACAATACTATATTATGATCAACATTCAGTCCCCATAGTCCTCTCTCTGGATGCAGATGGTTATCTCCATCTCAAGTCTATTGGAATTGGCCTAAATCATCTCATTACTGAAAAGAGCCACATCCCTCAGAGCTGATCATCACATAATCCTGTTGTTGCTATGTACAATGTTCTTTTTGTTCTACTCACTTCACTTAGCACCAATTCATGTGAGTTTCTCTAGGCCTATAGGAAAATAATATTTTTCTATAAGAAATGATCATCAGGATCTACTAATTCTTAACAAATCTAACTTGATATGAAGCTTAAATAAACTCCTTTATAATTATCCATTGCCTGAGTGGGTATCCTCCTCCCTTGCCTTAACTCTTTCTAGCTGTTCTCTGTCAGCTGTCACCTCATATTAAAATATAAGTTCCTCACTAACTTGTTTTCTTATTTTCATATTTCCAGAACTTAGTTCAGTGCCTTGCACAGAGGAAGTGTTTAATGAGTTTTGTCTATTTGTCTATCTCCCTATCTCATGTATCCATCTCTTTCAGTCTTCACTTCTCTCTGTGAAGCATACTCAATTACCTTGTCCTGGTTATCCCCCTCTGTATGCTTTCCAAAGTGAGGTGTTTCCCTTGGTTCCCAGGAGCCTCTTGGATAGATATGTACAGCTATCTATAGGCAAGAACAGCAGCCAGATAATGCCAGCAGGTCCTTTCCTTTCATCTAGGGCTTCTATTCTGTTATTTGTCACACAGAAAGCATTTGCCATTGTACTGTTCCTGGATATATTTTGTTTTGCCTTCTGGCTCTAACCCTGCTGGGCTCCATACATTTGATTAATGTATGTGACAGCTCTTCATAGGTCCTTTCTCTCTTCTTTTGTGCTTTTGATACTTTATCCATTTAATTTATTGCTATAAAAAAGAAGTAGGCTTCTAAAAGCATTTGCTCTCTTTACCTGCAGCTTTGGATCTTTTTTTTTTTCTTCAAAAAACCATTCCTTGAAGGTTTTTGCTCTATGTACCTTTTTATATAATTGGTGTGCTGGGCCAAGGGCTAAAGCTTGTGTTAGTAAAGAACCCGGAATCATGGTTACTACAGGAAACACTGGCAAAATATTTATGATCCCTTTTCCTCCATTTGAGGACTGGCACCACAGTTCTCCTCTCTCTATGCTTTGCTCGCATGATTTAACTGCCTTCTGCCCCTGTGGATCTCTTCACATTGTTAGTCCTCCCAGAACTTCTATTTTGGAGGAGGTTTTTTGTCCAAACCATCCATGTTTTGTCCTCCCATCACTGAGTTAGTATCTTCTTTTTCTCCACTCTGACTTCAGTTCCCTGTTTTGAACTGTTTTCCCTATTGGAAAACACGTTCCTTGAGGGTAGACCATGATTTTTGTTTTGCTTTGTATCTCCATTGCCTGTACATAAAGTAATAGTCAATTCATGCAAGCATGCTGATTACTTGTGTGGTTACATGCTCAGGGCCAAGTTCATCACTGTTATTCAATCACTTAAATCATGTCTGACTCATGACCGTATTTGGGGTCTTCTTGACAAAGAGACTGGAGTGGTTAGCCATTTCCTTCTCCAGCTCATTTTACAGACAAGAAAACTAAGGCAAAAGTGACTTTCCAAGGGACACCAAGTTGGGAAGTTTCTGAGGTCACATTTGAACTTTTGACTCCAGACCCAGTACTCTATCCACTGCAGTGCCACCTTGTGGTCATTCTGGTACATTACCTTCTCATCATCACAGGAATTCTGTATTTGAGAGTTGGAAGAGATGCCAGAGGCTCTTGAGTCCAAATCATACACAAAAGCCATCCCCACTATAACATCCCAAAGAGTGGGAACCTCTGCTTGAATCCAGTGCCTCTCAGAGTAGCCAAATCTGCTTTAGGACAGTGCTGGTTAGGAAGACGATGTCCTGACTCCAGCCTCTCTGGCCAATAAGAACAATCTGATCCCTTCTTGGCAGAGACCACTGTTCAGATGCCCCCTTCATCTCTCAGCTCCTTTTCACTTTTCTTTTCTCCAGGTTAGATATGCCCAATTCTCAAATGATTCTCACTTGACACAGATTTAAGGACCATCAACACGCT
This sequence comes from Myrmecobius fasciatus, assembly GCA_023553655.1. Classification (NCBI taxonomy): domain Eukaryota; kingdom Metazoa; phylum Chordata; class Mammalia; order Dasyuromorphia; family Myrmecobiidae; genus Myrmecobius; species Myrmecobius fasciatus. The sequence goes on along the minus strand of JAJPUD010004585.1, from coordinate 90,721 downwards.
TTTACATAGTGAATTTAGAGATGGGTGCACAGATAAAGCAGTTTTTAAGTGATTACTCTGTGCCAGGCACTAAGCTGGACAATGGGAGTACAAGTACTAGCAAAAAAGAAAGACAGCTTCTGCCTTCAAGGAACTTGCATTCACTTGAGGAAAGGCAATCAGTGCAGAAAAGGAAGCCGACAAGGAGGGGAAGATGAGGTTTGCTCATTCTCTCTGCAGGATAAAATGAAAGCTATCATATCAGAACCAGGAGTCAACAAATAGGATCAGGTGAGAGAGCTTTCCAGGAAATGGTGGGGAAGCTAGATTCCAGGTGAACAATCTCCTTTGAAATCCAAGTCTCTCAATGGTAGAGTCTAAGGTCCTAGCTGGCTGGGGAGATGAGAATGATGGTTGTAGTGCTAATGGCTTTGGGGTGGACAAGACTAAGAATTCACTTCAAGTGCCTATCCTTTGCAACAGAGACTTAAACAGACTTTTGTTTTCTTTTGTTCAGTTGCCTATCTCTAGCAGTTTGCCATCAGAAGACAGAACGTATAAATAACAAGTTCTTTTAATACTAATCTCACAGCAAAAAGTAGGTGCACAGTACATACTTGGAGTGGGAAAAAGGTGCTTTTGGATCTCCCCAGCTCCTGACCTGAAGAGGTCCCAAGTGGCATACATGGTGGTGGCTCAGGAAGTATTATTGAGTTACTGCAGCAATCAAAGCTTTGTCTTTGTCCCCAAGATGATCCTCCCTCTGGAAAATTCAGCTGTGATGCAGGTGATTAGCTGTAACTTCCATCCCTAATGTCATAAAAAAGCACACTCAATTGAAGTCATCTCTGAATAAAGCAGGGCTTGTGGGAAGCAGGAGGAACCTGATGCTCATCAGTAATTCTAAGAGTACCTCTGCTTCATGTGTAGGAGCTGAGGAGAATCTTTAACAATTGCTGGTTTGCAGCCCTGAAGTCAGGAGGACCTGAGTTCAAATCTGGTCTCAGACACTTAACATTCCCTAGCTGTGTGACCCTGGGCAACTCACTTAACCTCAATTGCCTCAGAAAAAAAAAGCAAACAAAACAAAACAAACAACAACAACAACAAAAAAAAAACAATTGCTAGTTTGCAATTTTTCCATCATCGCCAGGGTACTTGGAAATTATTACTTCTTGGAGACTTTTGAGCTTCTCTGTCATACTTTCACAATGTGGAGCTGCAAAATGTGTTGTTTGCAAGGCATTATGACTCCCATTAAGTAACACGATGTAGGAGAAATGGCGTTGAAATTGAGTAAAGAAGCAGCATTTCCTGATGGACAATTCCATAATTCCAAGGACAAGGCAAAAATAAATCTCTCTGTGCTTTTTAGGCACTAGGTCTTTTAAACCACAAGACAAATTAGAATCTAAAATATAGAATAGCCCCTCCCCCCAATTTTTTTAAAGCATGAAGGTTAGTATCAGAGGTCAGCCATACTGTTACTTCCCAAAGCTACAAGTCTTAAAGATAACAGAGATTTCCCTACTTCCAAATGCTTTAAAGTATATTTCATATTTCTTTTCCATTGATGAATATAGATTTTAGAAATAAGCCAAGGTTCTAGATAAAATGTAGTTGTTGCTCACTAGGACCATGGCTCAGCAAAAGCAGATTCTAGCATGTTACATGACAAAGGTTTGCCTCTGATTCTAGCAGAACCCAAATGGAGCTGAACCATCTCTAGTTGTCTGTCACCATTAAAGAAGTCATTACATGTGTGCTTCTTGTGACTTGGTCTAGGAATCAGCTCCACATTAGACATTGCTCAGCATCAATGTCTCCACTGCTACAGACAACAAAAGGGTCTGCTCTTGGACCCTTCTCACAGTGGAAAGATGACTCAGATTGTATTATTTCAGTTGTGTGTGTGTTTTTATTTCCTCTTGGGAGATAGTGTGATGACAGTCATGTTATTTTCTCTTAATTATTTACTGATGACACTCTGTCAATATTCATTCATGTATTTGTTAATTTGTTCATTTATTTATTTTTGCAGAGACAGAAAGCTTAGCTTAATTTCAATTTACCTTTATATATGACAAAAACATTTAAAATGTTCAAGTGTGTTTCATATTTACCAAGAGATGATTCTATGTCCTAGGAAATGTCCAAAAGCAGTTATTAGATATATTTCCACAGCTGTTAAAGCACATATGGAACTAGGCCACTGTAGACATGTTGTCTTAATTCATCAATGGTATCATTATTCCATGAGAATGGATACCCTTTTACCTGGTATGGATTACAATACATGCCTCTTTTGGTATTCTGTGGGTTATCATGGAGCATTAAATCTGCATATTTATTATTCTTGCTTCACCTTATCTTGGATTCATGATCTCAAGAAATATAATTTAACTCCTGCCTCGTCCAATTGAAGCAGGTGCAAATGGCAGGTGGTGAGAACACTTGATTGATAGGGTGATCTGAAACGACCAACAAGCTCTATAAGCTTTTCTTGAGGTCCTAGAAAGTTGGCTATCGCTTACCTCCCAGCTTCACAGTTAGCAGGTTATATAGATTTTTTTTTTTCTTTCATCAGCTGAGGGATTGAAGCAGATTATCTTGGCTACTATCTTATTTTAGGATCAATATCTCTCTTCCTTACTTCACTAGGTTTCTCTTCAAGTTTGTCCCCAGGCATATGTATCCATAGTTTATGATCTTCAATCATATTATTAAAATGAATTTATTAAAGTGCACATATTGCCCAGTACAGGGTCTGACTCCATTCCTTCATTAGCACTCTGGCAGCAGGTGGGCAAAAAGCCCTGAAGTCTGGTTTTTCCTATTCCCCATTTGTTCCTAGCAGGAAGCCAGCAGGTCCTGGCCAGACATGATTTTTTAACATTAAACATTAAGAGTTGGATCAGTTTTCCCTTGAAATTCAGAATCTGAAAGTCTCTTGCTGATTCCTCCTAAGGGTATGAGAGTGTTAATTGTATTTTCATTTGTAAGCAACCATGTCTCTTTTTCTAATCCCATCACTAAACAAATATTTAAGTGCCTACTATGTTCCAGATAATCTTTACATCAGTTACTCCTTTATGAATGCTTCCATCTTATCTTCCTTTATCATCACCTACCCTTTTATGACCTCTGATTATATTGTACATCTGTCTTCCTAAAGGTTTATAAGGGCAGAATGGATATTACATTTATATTTATTTCTCAGCATATTGTTATTCTTCCAGTAGAAGGCAAGAGGTTTGAGAGCAGAAATGCTATTTGTATATTATTTACTTTGCACCATACACACCAGGCACACACACACACACACATATGTGTGTATGTATATTCATTTATATAGAGATAAATAGATGATAGATATGTTGAATAAAACAGATTAAGAATGATTATTGAAGATAGAGGAGTAAGCAGTAACTCACCTGAGATGTTCCAAATCCAACTCCAAAAGCCTTTAAAAAAACAGCTCAAAATTAATCCTATAATGGCAAAATAAAAAAAGGTTGAGTTAATAATTATCTAGCTCAAGATCAATTAGATTGACAAGAAAGTTTTATCTTATTGAGGTGATAGTGAAACTCAATCCAACCCAAGTGACCCAGCCAAGTCAGAACCAGGCCATGCTTCAATAAGTCATCAACAAGGTCTCACCTAGTCCCTAAACCCCTTGCACAAGCTAGTAACAGGCCCCAACTCAACATACCAATGTAGGTCTTGGGTGAAACTGAGCCATCAGCACTGTGTCCTTCAGTTCTCAGGCCACAGACAATAAGGAGGTTAGACAACTGGTAAGAAGGATATTACAGGGAGCAAGACTCTATAGAAGTGGGCAAATGGAAATCCTGTTCACAGAACCAACATGAAGAGGAGAACCAGCACACCAGATCATGGAGCCAAAGGGAGATATGGTCACAGGATCAGGGCAGAAAGATTCTTGTGGGCCCTCATAGAACAGAGTACTAACCAGGAGAGTAAACTCAGAAAAAAACAACAGTATCCACAAAGAAAAATGTGGATGTCAGGGCCAAAAGGAACTACTTGAAGAGCTCAAAAAGGATTTTAAAAAACAAATAAAAGAGGGAAAAGACAAATTGGAAAAATATGAGAATGATGCAAGAGAGTAAAAAAAAGAAGCAACATCATGGTAAATAAGCACAAAAATGGAAAAAAAGATATAAAGATAATAGAATACTTAATCCTATTTTAGTGAAAGAATTCAACAACTCATCAATGAATTCCCCAAGAAAAAATCTTCAGGATCAAATGATTGTATCAAATATTTAAAGAACAATTAATTCCACTACTATAAAAATTCACCATTATTGTATGCCATGTTTACAATGACATTTTTGTCTATGTTCTTGATAATGGACAAAACGCTTGTGCTTTTCAAATCAGTTTGTTTTCAAATCGCCAATGGAGCAGCGCTTTGTTCTTGATCTTATGCTTTATGTCATGATGCTTTCAGCAATGTTGTCAGAAGTCTTCAGTGAAGACAAACATTTCATCAATATCATCCAAACTCTATTGTAGAGAGCACAACTACAATATATTGGCCACATCGTTCAATATGTTGATACAAAGAAATGATATAAGGACACTCTCAAGATCTCTCTGAAGATTGAAATTGATTGTATGAAACTGGAAACTGAGCAGATGACCATCAGTTGGAAAATGGCTGAATAAGGTATGGTATATTCATGTTATGGAATATTATTGTTCTATAAGAAATGAGCAGGAAGATGATTTCAGAGGTCTGGAGAGACTTATATGAATCAATGCTGAGTGAAGTGAATAGAATGAGGAGAACTTTGTACACAACAACAATAATATGTGATGATCAAATGGTGATAAATTTGGCTCTTTTCAACAATGAGATGATTCAGGCCAATTGCCATAGACAGGACTATAGGGACTGAATGTGGATCACAACATAGTATTTTTACTTTTTGTTGTTATTGCTTGATTGTTTTTTCCCCTATTTTCCCCTTTTTGATCTGATTTTTTTCTTGTGTGGTATGATAAATGTAGAAATATGTTTAGAAGAATTGCACATGTTTAACCTATTCTGGGTTACTTGATGGCTAGGGAAGGGGGGAGGAGAGGAAGGATGGAGAAAAATTTAGAACACAATGTTTTTCAAGGGTGAATGTTGAAAACTTTGTGTGCATGTATTTTGAAAAATAAGAAAACATTATTTTTTAAAACTATATATTCTCTAAAGCTAGATTCTTTTTTATTTTATTTTAATTTATGAAATAAGAGGCATTTATGTAACTGTGTAATAAAACATTGTATATGAAATTGCAAACATATTATGTACAACTTGCTATTCCTTTTAAATATATGATAAAGTTATGTTTAAAAAAAAGAAATTGATTGCATTACATGGAAGATGCTGGCAAAGGACCCCCCCCATCATGGCATGCTTACATCAAAGAAAGCACAGTGCTCTATAAACAAAACAGAATTTCAGTAGATGCACAAATCTTCACTCCAAATGTTGTCACGGATTATTTGTACCTGACATGTGGTAAAGCATCCTGAGTTTATATTGCCATAGTTAGACACACTATAATTTGCATGATATCCTATTGGTCCTCTTTGAGAATGAATGACAACCAGTGCCTCAATATTCCCAAATCCCATTCAACATTTCTCATTTTCCTTTTCTGTCATATTAACCAATTTCATGGATGTAATGTGCTACTTCAGAGTTGTTGAAATTTGCAATTTTCTAAGCAATGGTGATTTAGAGAATTTTTTTCACATGGCTAGAGATATATTTGATGATTTTGTCTGAAAACTGACTGTCATAAGCTTTGACCATTAACAATTGAGGAATGGCTGTTGTTTTTTTATAGATTTGACTCAGCTTTTTATATCTTTGAAAAACTATTTTCTCTTAATCAGAGAAACTAGCTTCAACTCCCCCCATTTTTCTGCTTTCCTTCTAATTTTGGACATTGATTTTGTTTGTGCCACTCCCCTTTAGTTTAATGTAATGAAATTATCCAGTTTACATCCCATTGAGCTTTCTACCTTTCATTTTCTTTCTTAAACATACATTTTTCTTTTAACCATAAATCTGACAGGTAAAATATTTAATACTCCCCTAGTTTGCCCATGGTATCACCCTTTATATTTAATCTTCTATTCATTCTGACCTTATTTTGGCAAATAGCAGCATATGTTTATCTATACCTAGTTTCTAGCAAACTACTTTTCATTTGAGTTATGACTCTTTAAATGAAAAGTGGATTTCTGAGAATTATTTGGCACTTATTTAAGCCATTGATATGGATAGGAATCATGGATAGGGACTGGCTAAAGTCAATAAAAGGAGGTGGGAGAGAGGGAGGGAGAAAAAGTGGGAACGTAAGGTTTTTGCAAGGATGAATGTTGAAAAATATCTTCGAATCTATTTGGTAAAATAAAAGGCTATTAAAATGGGGGAAAACAGCAAAAAAAAACCCAAATATGTCATTTTAGCCTTACAACAACCCTGGAAGCTTGGTACTATTATTATCTTCATCTTATAGATGAGAAAAATGAGAGAGCTTAAGTGACTTTCCCACTTTCCTGTCCATTTGGTAAGGGTCTGATGCTACATTTGAACTCAGGACTTTCTGACTTCAGCTTTAATGGTATATCCATTGTGCCACCTACCTGTCTGCATGATTACCATGTGTTGAAATGGTAGAAAGTAAGTTCTGTGAAAGCAGTAACATATTATATTTAATCTGGGTATTTTTTTTCTATTCATACCCCAGTATAGACATACAGCTTGGCAGAAAATTCCATTTACTTCACAGGAATCAAAGCTTTTTTTTGAAGTTTTTCAATTTATTTTAAACTTAAGTACAAAAAGGGTGAAGGATATTGCCATGTGCTGTGGAGCCTAAGAAAAATAAAAAAAAAAAACAGCAATAAATTTCAAACAAACCTTTTCAAGAAAACCTATATAATAAATACTGCACATTGTTTTCAAAGCTGTCCAGATTTTCTTTGCTTCTTTGTAGGTTTTTCTTTAGTTCTCTGCTGTGTACTTTTTACTTTATCTTTCTCAAAGAGAGTTACAATTAAGCTTGGAGACATATAGATACATAGATACAAATAGGTAGATAAATTAATGAATATATATGTGTATATTTATATACTCACATATAAATACAAACACATACATTGATATGTAGGCACATATATATCCATATAGTCATATATAGATTTTTGCTTATTTTCATTTGTCATCTGTTTCTCTGAAGATGGTTAGCATCTTCCTTCATAAATCCAAGTCATTCCATGTTTTTCCAAATCAACCAATTGATTATTTCTTACACCATTGTAATATTCAACCCGATCACATTCTATCTGAGAAATTGTCTATGAAAGATCCCCCCCCACACAATTTTACAAATTCCTTTTATTCTTGGGTGAATAGGTTTTATTTATTAGTAAAATTTTAATTTAAAATAATCTAAATTATCCATTGTATACTTCAAAAATGCTTTCATCTTACAATATGGTTTAAGGTCTGACACTACTGAATCTGTTTCCTTTACATCTTCCTCTACTCATCACAATCCCTTTGAATTTCTTGATCTTTTGTTCTTCTGAATGACCTTTGTTATTAATCAAACCTTTTTTAACTCCCATTAGGCACTAGATCCTGGGCCAAGTATTGGGATCCCAAAGGAAAAAACAAATCAAATGAAAGCTAAAAATAAAAATAAAAAGATAAACAAGCATCTGCTTTCAAGGAACTCCCACTGAAATGGTATATAAGAGTTGCAATGATGTGTGCTGAGCTGAATTGACTTGGAAACTCTAGCCTAGGCTGGCTTCTGCTTAGTCTCTGTGGGTAGACTGTGTCCTCCCAAGGGATTTATTGTTTCAGTTGGAATCTTGAGGTTTCAGTATTGGTTTTGTCATTGCAGAAGTCCAGATTGGAAACTAGACTCTAGAGTGTTCAGAACTTCAGCCTAATTGCCTCAGATACTGATGGGATTGTGATGAGGCTAATGGCAATGGCAGAGAAATTGGTGATGAGGGATTGAAGTAGGAGCCAGATATCCTCAAGCCCTCCTCTCAGAGCTTCTTCCAGAATCTCATTCATGACATATATATTGAGACTGTGGAGATATTGGCTGCTTGTTCTAGCATTAGCATATGGTAGAGAGGATAATCAGTAATGTTTATTTATAATTTTTTTGATTAACATCTTGCTGTTTTCAAAGGTAATCATATCATTTAAATAGTAAGATAGAAAGTGATTTTGCTTCTGGAAAATGCTTTTAAAAATAATTTCCCATGTTTATGCCACATACTACTCATTATTTTGAAAACAATTCACTCAAAACCTTTCAGCTAATTGTTTAAATTAGACAAACACACCTCATAGATTCTGCTCTACTGCTCCTAAAGGGCAAAAAAGAATCTGTAAAGTGGTTTCTTTTAAGGGATGACAAAACTTCATAATCACATGTTTTGACCAGGAAAGAAACTAAAGGTAAAGGTATCTTCGGGATGATAAACTCTTCTTTGGGGTCATTGCCAAATGGGATTTGAAAGACATATTTGGGAAACCTGTGGGATGAGATGAACCGTTTTAAGTAGAATGCTTTATATTGTAGAGCCCACTGGCCAACGGGAGTTCTCAGAACTCACTGTGCTATTTACTATTCTCTCCATCTTGCCTATTGAGAGCATTTAGTCATGTGTATCTACACACATTTTGCTTTCTTCATCTACTCTGAAAACAATCTGAATCGTGAGTTTTATTTTCAACGTACTCTGACAAATTATGTTGTAGGAAATAAAGATTTTCTTGAAAGCAAGAACAATACTTTAGTAGAGTGGTTTCTTTGCTAGCCCAAGTGACCAAAAGGATTTTCACTAGCTCTATAGCTACTGTCTTAATTGATAAGTGACTTTTGTTCCAAGCTGAAAAGGCCTATTCTATGTGGGACTCTTTTAAGAAGATGTAGCTATGATGTGCTACAGTGTTATCTGATCAGAAGATCTTGGCCAATCTCATTTAAACTTGGTGTTTTTGTTGTTGTTGTTTTTAATATATTTCTCTTCCTTTTACCCCTTCCTTTTCTAGATCCTTTCTCCCCTTTATATTTCTCTATGACTAAAGTTATACCTAATGTATATAAGAGAGTTCTAGTTTACCAGTATGCTGTTAGAGAACTACTGCCAACTAAATGTCTATCTTTATATGTCTATAAATATAAATATGTTATATTTAGATTTAATATATTGTATTTACATATAATATATAATACAAATTTTTATATGTCTTTAAATGTCTATCTTGAATCTTCCCTTATAATGCTCTATCATGAGATAGCTAAACAAAGCTAAGGGTTCTTCCCCTTCCCCCAAGTTATTATATCACCAAATATTTCTCATCAAGGCACTTCTATTTGGAAATCTAATGTAATAGGATAAGGAAATAGTGGTCAATAACTAAAAGATATCTGAAGAATCAGTTCTTTTTTTTATTAAAGCTTTTTATTTGCATAACATGGAAGAGAGTTAGCTCTTCAATACTTTCTATGGTTTCATTCACATAATTTTACCCTTTATCTGCTTAGATCATGAGTCTTCTGTGGATTTATCTGGTTGAAAGATGTCATCGTCATCTCATAGACATTTTTTCCTAATTGTAAGCACCTAACTAGATTAGTTCTTATTGTGGCAAACACACAGACTGTTATCAAGTCCATATTGAGCATGCTGAGTTTGGTTTTCCAAGGATTATGATCCCTTCCTAAAGTCAAAGTTTTTAGAAACATAAATTCAATTTGTTTCATGCCACAATGGGAAGCTGGGAATGCCTGTTCTTTTTCCCCAGTGGATTTTACTTTTTAATACATATTTCATACATCATTTAATATCTAAAATTATAGAAATCATATTTGGGTGGGCCTTTTTTGTATATTACTTCTATCTATTTACTATACAATGCAGCCAGAATGGCTCACTTGCTATTCCTCACACATTATGCCCTGTTCTCATCTCCAGGATTTGTACAAGCTATCTTTCATGCTTAGAATCCTCATTGACCCTAACCTCTGCCACTTTAAATTGCCAATTTCCTTTTAAATTTATCCCAAGCTCCAACTCTTATAGGAAGTTTATCCTGGGCTCATCAGCTACTAGTGTCTTCTTTTGCACAGTTGCCCTCTATTTCTTTCTTCATGTATCTTTTATGTATCAATAGAGTTATATTAATTCCTGCATTAAAAGGTAAGCTTCTTATAGATAAGGCTATTTCAGTTCTGACTCTATTTTCTCCCTATATAGTCCAGTTCCTGGTATACTTTAGGTGCTTAATAAATTCTTGTCAACTGATGGGTCTGAAAAATGAAGAAAATATTTACATCAATAAAACACATAAATGTCAATATAATTTATGCCCTCATGCAGCATTTCCTATTTCCATTTCTCTTTAAGAGCAAAAAAATATATACACACCAAAAGAATGCTCCAATTCTGCTGAACCCAGTGCTACATAATCAAGGGTACCCACATGGAGTTCAAACTAAATCTATAAGTGGGAGCTTTCAGAACCTTGGGGCTCTAGGTCTCAACTCATTAAAGTGGAGTAAATAAGGGGAACCAAAGCACTAAGTTTACTACCTTTCAGTGACCATTAGGACTCATCTCATTGTGACCAATTAGGGATTTATCTTCTAAACTTGTCCAATGTAAAATAAAGAACAACAAAGTCAGCCAGGGTCAAATCCTACTTATCTTTTACAGCCTATACAAATTACCCACAAAAGAGCCTTTCAGATATATCAAAACTCTTGTAAGCATCCCATCACAAAAAATATTTAGCACTAGGCAGTGAATGCAACCCATAGTTTTTCCTTGTCTGTCCACTGATGAAGGGATTGTTCTCTGTTTTCATGACAAACACATCATTAGTGCAGACACATTGAAACTGATTATTTCATTCAGTTCTGAGGACATTAGGGTTAGAGCTTCATAAAATAAAAAAAAATACAAATCACATGGCATGTTTTCCAAATATCCAGCTTTGTGTGGGATAATCAAGATTCCACCAAAATGTTTTATTAAGCCTCATCACAGGAACCAAGCTGAAGCCAGATGATCTCTGATTATCAAACAAGAGTAAATTGCATTCATTTTTGGTATGCATTTCAATGAAATAGTTCCTAAAATATTTGGAAGCTAGAAGGAGGTCAGAAATAACTGCAAAAATGCTTTAAAAATCACTTGAACAAGAATATGGAAGGGATGTGGGAGGACAGAAAAGAAGGGAACAGAAAAAAATAGAGTAGTATGCATTATGAAGAGCTTCTAAGGAACACTGCCCTCACTGGGACCACAAAAAATAACTAGCACATTTTAGTAATATAAAACTGGAAGACTCTGGCACAAAATTAATGTAATAGAATAAGGAAATATTGGTCAATAAGTAACAGATATCTCAACAATCAGTTCTTGATGGAAGAATGATGCATAGAAGATTGTTCAATATTCCAATAATAAAATTAATGCAAGTTAAAGCAACTTGTAAGTTTACTTCAAACATAGGAAAATTTTAAAGATGACAAAAATGTGAATAGGCAATGGAGCGATTGCTGGGAAAGAGGCCTATCAATAAAATATTGACAAAGATGTGAACTCATCTAAATATTCTAGAAAGCAGGTTGGGATTATCCTGAGAGAATATTTTTGTTGGCTTGAATTCATTGCAGGGAGGCAAATGAGTGTTTTATTTATTTATTTTTTTTTGAGGGAGGCAAATGTGGAAAACCTTCTAATAAAATAAGCATTCCTTCTTTGGGGAATGGCCAAATAAACATGTGAACCACTGCATTGAAATGTTCCTGTAGTAAAAGTGATGAATAAAAGCATACTTCAGAAGTACTGAAGTTTCAATTCTAGGCCCCTGCAATAAAGTAAATATTGCAATAAAACAAGCCACATGTTTTTTTTTTCTCAGTACATGGAAAAGTTATGTTTGCACTAAAGTGTACTTTATTAAGTATGCAACAAAACAATCCAACCCTTCATCAATTCATAATATTTTTGATGGTGGAGAGTCCAATTTCAATGTTTCCGGCAGCTGATTGTTTGGGGTAGTGGTTGCTAAAGACTGGGGTGGCTGTGGCAATTTCTTAAAATCATCAATGAACTTTATCATGTACATTGACTCTTTCACTTGGACACTTACAGGCTATTTCAGAGTTATTGATTGGCCTAATTTTCTTTGAAAAAAAATTTCATTCCCCCCTCCAGTAACATGTTAATTTTTTGGCATTCATTTTTATTTGATATTTTATTTTCCCCAGTTATATATAAAATAAATTTAACACTTGTTCTTTTTTTTTAAATTTTAAGTTCCAGATTCTTTTTCTTTTTCCTTTTCTATTTCAATCTCCACTTTCCATTGAGGAGGTACATTTGAAGGTTTGCCAAATATTTACATGAAAGTCATATTGCAAAAGAAAGCATAGATTCCCCCCCAAAAAAAATCCTCAAGAAAATTAAATTTTTAAAAAGTAAATTTCAATATGAATTCAGAGTTTCTCTAGGCATGGATAGCATTTTTCATCATAAGTCCCTCATTCAGACTAATTTTATGTCACTGTATTGATGAGCATAGCAAAGCCATTCATAGCTGATCACCCCCACAACACTATTACTGTGTACAGAGTATTTTTAACATTGCATTAGGTCATGGTGGACATTCTAGTATGTTTGTTTATTTGTTTTTCTTAGAGCATCCTGCTTATAATATCCTATAGAACAAGACCATTCTATCATAATCACACAACACAATATATTTAGCCATTCATCAACCAATGGGTAACCCCTCAATTTCCATCTCTTTGCCCTGAGAAAAGAGTTGCTATAAATATTTTTGTACACATATATTATTTTCCTTTAAAAATCTTTTTGGGAAACATGCTTTATAGTGATACTGTTTAGGTCAAAGGGTATGTATAAATTTATAAAGCTTTGGGTATAGTTCCAAAATGCTCTACAGAATGACTCAGTCAGTTCCCAATTCCACCAGCAAGGCATTAATTTTTCATTTTCCCCATACTCTCTTCAATATTTCTCATTTCCCCTCCTGACCCATTAACCAAACTAATAGGTAGAAGGTAGTACCTAAGAATTTTTTAAATTTGCATTTCTCCAATAGTAAGACCATTTGCTCTATATGATTATAAATAATTTAATTAGTTCATCTGAAAACTGTTCATACCTTTTGATCATTTATCAATTGGGGAAGAGCTCTTACTTTTTTTTATAAATTTAACTCAGTTCTCTATACATTTAAGAAATGATGCCTTCATTAGAGAAACTTGCTTTTAAATTTTTTTTTCACAATTAATATTGTTAACTACAATTCCCTCATTTATTCTATTCTCTCTCTTCTTTCATTCTGTCTATCCTCAAAATTGTTCTGCTCTTGACCACCCTCTACTCCAATATGCCTTGTCTTCTATCATTCTCCACCCTGTTTCTTATTTCTTTTCCATCCTACTTTCTTTCAGAGTAAGATAGATTTCTATACTCTCACTGAGTTACATATATTATTTCCTCTCTGAGCCAGTTTTGATGAGATTAAGTTTCATCTACTATATCTCTCCTCTTCTTCCCCTCCATTGTGAAAGATTTTTCTCACCTCTTTTTATGGCAGATAATTGACACCATTCCCCCACTACATGTCTTTCTCACCCCTTAATTTCATTTTTAAGATACTATTCCTTCATATTAGACTAATACCAGTTCCTTCTGTTTATATATACTCCTTCTAATGCACCAATAATGATAAAAGTTTTTATGAATTAAAAGTATCATCCTCCCATATAGGAAAATAAACAGATTGATCTTACTAAGTCCTTAATGATTTTCTTCTCCTGAATACCCCCCTTATGTTTCTTTGGAAAATTGCCTTTGAAAATAAAATTTTCTATTCAATTCTTGTCTTTTCATTATGAATGTTTAGAAGTCCTCTATTTCATTGTACATTCATTTTCCCTGGAAGGATTAAACTTAGTTTTGCTTGGTAGATGATTCTTGGTTTTAATCAGAGTTCCTTTGATCTCTGAAATATCATATTCCAACCCCTCCAATGATTTAATGTAGAAGCTGCTAAATCTTGTGTTATACTGCCTGTTGCTCCTTTATACTTTAATTGTTTCTTTCTGGATGCTTGCTATATTTTTTCCTTGATCATGCAGTTCTGGAATTTGACTCTGATATTCCTGGGAGTTCTCATTTGTAGATTTCTTTCAGGAGATGAATAGTGGATTGTTTCAATTTATATTTTACTCTGATTCCAGACTATCAGGATGTTTTCTCTGATAGTTTCTTGAAAGATAATGTATAGGCTCTTTTTTTTAATTATATGTTTCAGGTAAACCGATAATTTTTCAAATTATCTCTCCTAGATTTATTTTTGAATCAGTTTTTTTTTTGCCAATGAAATATTTCACATTGTTTTCTATTTTCTCCATTATTTTGGTTTGGCTTGTTGTTTCTTGATTTCTCATAAAGTCATTAGCTTTCATTTTCTCAATTCTATTTTTTAAGAATTTTTTTTCAGTTTTTTTTATCTCCTTTTCCATTAGGCCAATTTTTCTTTGTAAAGCATTATTCTCCTCATTACCTTTCTGTACTTATTTTTGAACAACTTTCATTTCTCTTCCCAATTTTTCCTCTACCTCTTTTACTTGATTTTCAAAATCTCTTTTGAGCTTAATAGTCTAAGATCAATTCTTATTATTTTTCTTGGAGGTTTTGCATGCAGAGACTTTGACTTTGTTAACTCCTTCTGAGAGTGTGTTTTATCTTCTTTATTACCATAATAACTTTCCTTAGTCAGAAGATGTCTCTGTTGTTTGTTCCGTTTCTCAACCAATACTCAGTTTTTAACTCTTTGCTAAAGTAGGATTCATTTCCAGGTACAGGGTGCATAGTCCTAACCTTCAGGAAATGTGTGCCATTGTTTTCAGAGATCCTTCTAGACATGTAAGTTTTTAGTTCTTCCAAGATGGTATAATCCAAGGAAAAGTGTTTACTCCTCTCCTGACTTATGCTCTAGTCTGTGAGTGACCACAAATACTCCTTTTCATCCTGGAACTATAAGGAAAGTCCCAGATCCACTCTGATTCTAAATTCTAGTGTGTTGATGCAACCTCCTTGCCCTGCGACTGTCAGCCAAGTCTACATTCTGAATGTGAGTATGAGCAAAGAAACTAGAATCCTTCCTCAGTGCCTGTAGAGATTTTCTTCTGACCAGATGCTTGTTTCCCTCTACTGTCTGTGAGATGAAACCTTTGGAAGCTGCATCCAGTGCTGCTATTACTACTTCCTCTGCTGCCAAATGAATTTTGTTATGATTGTCTAACTCTTTCCTTTCTTTCTTCCTTTCCTCTTTTACTTCTTTCTTTTCTTTTTGTAGTTTGATTGGTATGGAACTGAATAAGTAAATTAATTTAGGCAAAATTGTCATTTTTATTATATTGACTTGGCTTACCCATGAACAAATTATAATTTTCTAATTGTTTAGATCTACCTTTATTTGTATGAAAAGTGTTTTGTAGTTGTGTTTACATAATTCCTGGATATATTTTTGCAGGCAGATTCTCAAATATTACATATATATATATATATATATATATATATATGTATATGTATACACACACATATATATGACTGTGTATATATACATGCATATTATATATAAATAAAAACATATATAATCTATATATATATACATATATCTGTATGTATACTGCTAGACTTTGTTGCTCCTATAAAGAAATACTGTTGATCTATATGGATTTATTTTATATTTTACAACTTTGCTAAAATTGTTAATTATTTCAAGTAAATTTTAGTTGATGCTCTAGAGTTTTCTAACTATACCATCATATCATTTGCAAAAACTATAGTTTTGTTTTCTCATTGCCTATTCCAACTTCTTAAATCTCTTTTTTTCTCTTACTGATGAAGCTAACATTTTGAATTTAATCTTTACTTGTAATTGGAAATATAAAATACCATTAAGTTAAATTAAATAAATAAAATATATGCCCTCCGCATCCTCCAAATGGGATGCTATGCCACTTGGTACAGACATTGCTCCACTGTCTATGCTACTATTTTTTCTTCCTTGTCTCTATTAATTAGGTCTAATTTTACTTCATTTAATGTCAGAGTTACTACCCGTTAGCTGAAGCATAAAACATTCTGGGAGAAATCACTGTGCATTGGGTGTATTAACCTGTGCTATAGAAAAAAATGCCCAGCTGTGAGCAGAGGACTGGAAAAGGTTACCTAAATACAGGAGGAGGCATCATTTTCCATAAATCAACTTTTAAAAATGGTCCAACTTGAATTTTGAGCCCAAAGGACTTTTCCACAATTTCCAAATTCTTTAGGAAAATACTTCTCTGGAATAATCAGGAATGGGAGGTCCCTGATGTTGTTTAAGGAAATGATAAGCTGAAAATTGTAGATATTTCTTTTTAAAATAGGCCAATACAACAAGGAGGCTGGTACTTCATTCAGGAAGGGAAAGGTATTCTGGGTGATATGTTTAAAAAGTTCAGTTAAAGTTGGTATTTTAGCACTGGTTGCCAAAAGCTTTATGTAGAGTTGAGTTTGAGTAAATCTCTGCTGATTGAGGGACAGTAAATTTATTTCTTCTGTAATGTCTGGAAACCCCAAAGGAAGCAAGTTCATAACTAGATGATGAATATTAGCATATCTGGTCATTCTCTACATATCCTGGTGATTCTTTTCTCTCTCTCTCTCTCTCTCTCTCTCTCTCTCTCTCTCTCTCTCGGTCTTTTTTTTTTCTATATATCCTTTAGAATTCATACTTTTGACCACTGTGATCAGTCCTTAACATTCTGACTCCTTCCAAAGAGTTATAAGCATTAAACTCTTTGATCTAACTTTTATGTCATTTATATCTGATTTATATTTCATTACTCAATCATATTGAATTCAACTGACTACTGCTATTTTCCCACATTTTATTCTGGCATCCTTTTCAATTTTCAATTGTTCTTATTTTTTTTTGTACAAAATATTTTCCTGGAATTAGACTGGGTTAAATATATATATATATATATATATGTATATGTATACACATATATGTATAAATATATATGCACATATGCACGTACACATACATACCCCTGCATACTCTTCTGTCTATGAAAAACACATATATGTATATATGTGTGCATTGTGTATATGTATCTAAACAACATACTCACAAATGTGCTTATTCAGGCATGTATATACATGTATGTGTGTATATACATACACACACACACACACACACGAACTTATTACCTATCCTTTTATAGAGATATAGCCAGACAAGGAACTTTGGCAAAACCCTGAGACCAGACATTGATTACATTCTGACCAAAAATCTATTAAGTAACTGAGGCTCAACATGGCAAATATTAGAATGTGAAATCTTCTGAGCATTTGCTCTGAGTTCTGTTGTTATTGCAAAAATGCCCTTCAACAAGGAACTAAACTTTTAAAAATCCATTTCTCCTCTGACAGCAAGAGAGGATAAGAATATGTGACTAGCAATCTTGCATAGATAACAATGAAATAAAGAGCAAAGGCTGCCCGGTGTACTACAGTGATCAGCCAATAAAAAGTGCCGGTAGCAATAGAAAGCATCATTGTTTACCACATTTTTCCATTTTGTTATGTGCTGTAATGGGCGAGTGACCTGATATTGAGTCGGTCTTGCTTTGTTGATCACTTTCGTATCACACAAGTTTGTTTCACAAAATAGATTATGTTTTATGATATCTTCCCACTTAAAGAGAAGCGGATCGTTACATGGCTGATTTCATCTAATGGAGAGATTTATTGTCATGGTGAAGTGAAAATGTGATAAATGTGTTTCCTAATTTCACTTCTTTCCAATCTGCATATTCCACATTTCAATCAAATCCAACTGCTGAACAGTGACTGTGCACTGAAAATGTTTAAAAAGAAAAAGGAAAAAAGAAGAATTACCAACTATGGAAACCTATATTTTGAGAAGAGCAAGGTTTGAAAACGATGGCTCTGATGCTTTCCAAGATATTGATGTTTAAACTTTAGAGATAGAAATCAGGGCTTGGAGGTATTTTGGGGCACTAAGCATTGACATTATCAACTCCCCAAAGAGGGCAACAGTAACCCTCTTTGAGAAATATAGGAAGATTAGCAGTTTCAGAGAATCTAGCTGTACAGTACTTTTCTTGATTTTCTATCATTTTGGCCAATATTTCCCTTCCTGTCTGTACTCCTCCATAAAATGCTAAGGCTATTGGCACACTGGGCACAGCCTTCCTGTATCTCCAGTCATCCATAGGTTTAATTCTATGAGTTGAGAATCTGGCATCAACAATACTTGAATCATGCAGCAGAACAAGAGAGAAATAAGTTGGATTTCTTCCACAAAGTGAAGAGGGAACAAGGTTGACAGGAGTCAAAGGGACTGTGGAACTCAGGAATGGAGAAGAATTCCTTCTATGAATAACTTCCTGCATATGTTGATCAGATTTAAAGACTGAGGTACATGTGGGGTTAAAAGAGAAAGGTGTGGATGTAAGGGAAGCTGGGGTCTAGGGAGAGTCCTATCATGTTTTAGGGACATCAATTAAGCCACTTCATCCCTTGGTCCTCAGTTTCCTCATTTATTAGCCTGAATATCTAACAGATATAATTTCCTTCAAAGCTCAGTTCAAATGCTCCCTTTGGCATGAGCACTTTTTTCTGATTCTCCAGGTGCTAGTTCTTTCCCAGCCAAAATCACCTCATTGTTAATATGCATATTGTTTTTAGATTCTAATATGTGTACATGTCATCTCCTCCAATAAATACAGTTTCCTTGACGGCAGCAATTGTTTTGTTGTTGCTTTTTGTTTTGTTTTTCCTTGTTTCATAGCACTTACTTCTTCATGTGTGTTGAGTAATTAGAGAGAATGGCTGGAAGCAAATGCTCTGTGATGCCCTTGTTCAGAAACTCTGAATTTCTGAAAAACCAGTCTGGTTGGGAATACAACTTCCTTGTGAGGGTGTGAGGGACATTTCAGCTCTAACTCCCCTTCTGGAGACTATGACATCTCAGTGGATGCTCTTTGTGGGAGCCGATTCTTTGCTATCTCTTTGGCTATTTTTACCTATATTGTAAAAAGCCATTCCCGGTCTCCCTGTTTCATTGCTGAGGAGAACATGAGCATGTGAAACTGCAAGAGGTTTACTATTTGGAGTGATATGATACTCTTCAACATTTCAGGGAGTCTATGATTTTGACCCTGTAAGTATTCCTATTCTCATCACCAAAGACTTGAACTTGTTCCCAAGAGATTATTTAACTGAACTAGAAAAAATAACAACAAAATTCATCTGGAAAAACAAAAGGTCAAGAATTTCAAGGGAATTAATGAAAAAAATGCAAATGAGGGTGGCCTAGCTGCACCAGATCTAAAACTATATTATAAAGCAGTGGTCACCAAAACCATTTGGTACTGGATAAGAAATAGAGTAGTGGATCAGTGGAATAGGTTAGGTTCACAGGACAAAATACTCAATGACAATTGTAATCTAGTGTTTGATAAACCCAAAGACCCCAGTTTTTGGGAAAAAACTCACTATTTGACAAAAATTTCTGGGATAATTGGAAACTAGTATGGAAGAAATTAGGCATTGACCTACACCTAACACCATATACCAAGATAAGGTCAAAATGGATTCATGATCTAGGCATAAAGAATGATATTATAAACAAATTAGAACAACGTAGGATGGTTTACCTCTCAGACCTGTGGAGGGGGAAGGAATTTGTGACCAAAGAAGAACTAGAGGTCATCATTAATCACAAAATAGATAAGTTTGACTATATCAAGTTAAAAAGGTTTTGTACAAACAAAATGAATGCAGACAAGATTAGAAGGGTAGCAGTAAACTGGGAAAATATTTTTACATCCAAAGGTTCTGATAAAGGCCTCATTTCTAAAATATATAGAGAATTGACTCAAATATATAAGAATTTAAGCCATTCTCCAATTAACAAATGGTCAAAAGATATGAACAGACAATTTTCAGACGAAGAAATTGAAACTATTTCCGGTCACATGAAAAGGTGCTCCAAGTCACTATTGATCAGAGAAATGCAAATTAAGACAACTCTGAGATACCACTACACACCTGTCAGATTGGCTAAAATGACAGGAAATGATAATGATAACAGTTGGAGGGGATGTGGGAAAACGGGGACACATGCATTGTTGGTGGAACTGTGAACGAATCCAACCATTCTGGAGAGCAATTTGGAGCTATGCTCAAAAAGTTATCAAACAGTGCATACCCTTTGACCCAGCAGTGTTTCTACTGGGCCTATATCCCAAAGAGATTTTAAAGGAGGGAAAGGGACCCACATGTGCAAAAATGTTTGTGGCAGCCCTTTTTGTAGTGGCAAGAAACTGGAAATTGAAAAGATGCCCATCAATTGGAGAATGGCTGAATAAATTATGGTATATGAATGTTATGGAATATTATTGTTCTGTAAGAAATGACCAACAGGAGGTTTTCAGAGAGGATTGGAGAGACTTGCATGAACTGATGCTGAGTGAAATCAGCAGAACCAGGAGAACATTATACACAGCAACAAGACTATACAATGATCAATTTTGATGGACATGGTTCTCTTCAACAATGATGTGATTCAAACCAATTGTGCTGCGATGAAGATAGTCATATACATCCAGAGAGAGGCCTGTGGGAACTGAGTAGGGACCACAACACAGCATTTTAACAATTTCTGTGAATATCTCCATGTATTTTGTTTTCCTTCTTAGGTTGTTTTTTTCTTCTTCTCTTTCTAGATCTGATGTTTCTTGTGCAGTAAGATAACTGTATAGATATGTATACATGTATTGGATTTGTCATATAATTTATCCTATTTAGCATGTATTAGATTACCCGTCATCTAGGGTAGGGGGGTGGGGGGAAGGAGGGGAAAAGCTTGGGAAAAAAGTTTTTGCAAAGGTCAATGTTGAAAGGTCACTCATATGTTTTGTAAATAAAAAACTTTATATAAAAAAATAAACAATTTGTCCTTAAAAAAAAAAGACTTGAACTTGTGACCTCCTTGACAGTAGGTAAAATTCTCTGGACAAGCTCCCCCAGTTTTCAATTGATTGATGAATAATCTCCCAGTACTCAGAGCCTTTCTCGCTGAAGGCAGCCCCATATGTGCTATCCTTCTCAAGCCTAGAAATGCCTCCATGTAATAGGAAGCCAGAGAGAAGGTCTTTTCCACGTCTTGGATGGAACTCTGCTGGGTTACCAGGACTGGGATTTCTAACTCTGTTTCACAGTTTGGAACTTGAGTGAATGAAGTCTTTAATTCATCTGGTTGCTATTTTCACTTGGTTCCCTAGTCATAATGGAGTCAATTCTATAAAAACTAATTAAGAAAAATGCCTTAAAAGTAACAAAGTGATTCAAGAAATCTTAAAAAAATGGTTCAGGTATTTTGAAAAGTCAATGGTGACCTCAGTGATATCATTATGCACCCACTGCTCTTTTGAAAGGCATATATGCTTTATAAAAATACAAAATTTAATCCCCCACATTCTCTCTTCCTGCTTCAGGATGTTGGCCCCACATCCCCACAGTATTTTCCAGTCCCAATTACTGGAGAAGTCTTGCTGTCCTTGCAGCAAAAGCAACCTTGGCACATGGAGCAATTACAGATAAGGGCACACTTTTTTAAGGCTGTTGTGCAGTGTGACTGGTCTGATTTTGCTTCACTTGTGGGTTCTCATCCTTCTCAGCATTTTCTGATGCTGCCTCAGTCACTCACTTTGATCCTTTATTCTTAGCCTTATTTATTTCATGGCTATACCATAGATTATTTGAGATGCAACAAGACAGATGAGAAAGAGAACTGGCCTTTAAATGGACCCAGGACCAGTCAAATCTGTACTGAGGACTTCAAGAAACTGTAGAGTTGATTGACTCCAAATTACTTTTCATTTAAAGAATGGGAAAGTGAAGCAGGGTAAGGTCAGGTGCTTTTTTCCACAGCAAGATATATATGAGGTGGACTTTGCATGCAGGTTTTCCTATTCCTAAGTCTACTGCACTATCCCTTCCCAAAAATTGCTTTGGTTCTGATGGTCCCTTGCTGAGTCATCATAGAGGGTAATGCTACTTGTTTGATCCTGTGTCATCTTTTATAAAATGGGGATCACCCTACATAAATGGGTTATAAAGAAAGCTCTGTGAGCTAGTGGGATACATGATTTTGTTTTAAAATAGTAGCAAAGTACCAATGGCTAAGTCATAAAGGCATCAGAATTTCTCGAGTTGCTAAGAAATGACCTGCTCTGTGAAAAACTTGGGCTAAGCACTGAGGGCCAGGAGATTCTTCACATCCTCACTCAGGGCTCAGTTCCCCTGGTTGACTGGCCAGGTTCCAGAGTCTGAAAGTCACTTTGGAAACTTCCAAGAAAATGGATTTTTAATCTTCTCTTTGGGACAACCAAATTTCAATGATAATTCCAGTGATACAATTCTATGTTTTGTGCTTTTAAACCCTCTATACAAAGTACCTAATCTTACCATTTTCTTTCCCTGCAAAATAGGGGGGACAGCTGTAGTTATCTGTTGGCTCTGGGGACCATAGAAGCCAATGTCCCAGCATACATTCAGTGGGGGCAATAATGAAATAGAAGGAATTAGATCAAACAGAACAGATTCTTTAAAGCCATCCAAGGAATTAACAGAGGACACTTGGAGAAAAGCCCTAATTGGGATCAGATAAGGGTACAAATGAGTATATTGCCTTCTGACTGAAGTCCTGGAAGTGTTTATTTGGGCATCTGGAGTTAGAAAAGGGGAGAGCAGGATCGTGAGACTGACACATTTGGTTTGCAAGAAACTGTGCCTTTACTGGTGCAGATTCTATTATCATCAATGATAACCACAAACCCCCTCCCATCTGTTATAACAAAAGGAGCTAAAAAATCTTGCCCTTTATCCAACCATTCTGGAGAGCAATTTGGAACTGTGCTGGAAGGGCTATCAAACTGTGCATACCCTTTAACTCAGCAGTATTTCTACTGGGCTTATCTCCCAAAGAGATCTTAATGGAGGGAAAGGGATCCACATGTGCCAAAATATTTGTGGCAGCCTCTTTTGTAATGGCAAGAAACTGGAAACTGAATGGATGCCCATCATCTGGAAAATGGCTGAACAAGTTACAATATATGAGTGTTATGGAATATTTTTCTTCTCTATGAAACGGTCAGATGAATGATTTTAAAGAGGCTTGGAGAGACTTACATGAACTGATGCTAAATGAAATGAGCAGAATCAGGAGATCATTGTACACAGCAACAATAAGATTATATGATGATCAATTCTGATGGATGTGGCTCTTTTTCACAATGAGATGATTGAGGCCAGTTCCAATGATCTTGTGATGAAGAGAGCCATCTATAGCCCTGAGAGGTATAGTTTGTGGGAACTGAATGTGAATAACAACATAGCATTTTCATTCTTTTTGTTGTTTTTTGCTTGCATTTCCTTTCTCATTTTTATCTGATTTTTCCTGTGCAGCAAGATAATTGTACAAATATCTATGCATATTTAGATTCAACATATATTTTTACCATATTTAACACATATTGGATTACTTGCCATCTAGGGGAGAGAAGGAGGAAAAGGAGAAAAATTAGAACAAAAGGTTTTTTTTTTTTAATTTAAACGTCAACATTTATTAATGTCTTCCTGCCCACTTTTTTTTTATTAAAGCTTTTTATTTGTATAACATATGTATGGGTAGTTCCCCAACCTTGATCTTTACAAAGCTTTCCATTACAAATTTTCCCCCCAGTCCCCTTCCCTCCCCTAGATGGCAGGAAGTCCACTACATGTTAATAATGTTGAAATGCTTGAGAAGTTTTGCAAGAAAAATCTTATCTACAAGAAAAAAAAAAGAATCAGAGAAAGGCAACACAATGCAAGCAAATGTCAATAGAGATCATGAAAATGTTACGTTGTGGTCCATATTTCATTTCCCTCTCTCTGGGTGTATATGGTTTTCTTCGGTGAACAATTGGAACTGGTTTGAGACAATTCTTTGTTGCAGAGAGCCATGTCCATCAGAATTGATCATCATGTAATACTGTTGTTGCTGTGTATGATGATCTCCTGGTTCTGTGTGTTTCATGCAGCATCAGTTCATGCAAGTCCCTCCAGGCCTCCCTGAAATCGTCCTGCTGGTCATTTCTTACAGAGCAATAATATTCCATAACATTCATGTACCATGGGGGGTGGAGCCATGGGGGCATGGAGCCATGGTGGCGGAGATCAGACAGGAGTCTCTGTAACCTCCTCTAACCTCCCCTCAAACCAACAACATATGAAGCCTCTAGACTGATTCTGAAGCAAAAAAATCCACAATATCTGGAGAACAACACAATTCTAGAAGAAGATACTCTGGAAGAACCTCAAAACAGGTCTGTTTTAATTGGGCAGGGGGGTGGTCTACTGAACCCAGACTGCAGCGCAGGGAGACTGGGGCAGGGACCTGGAACAGGAGTCGGAACAGGAGTGGGAGCGTTGTGCTTTTCACACACCCAGGAGTCTTCTGCGGGCCTCTTGGAACAATCTGTCCTGATTGTGGGCAGGTGGTTTGGAGGGTCTGCCTTTTGAGGGGGATAGATTGTGAACCACTGAACCCCTGATGAGCATCAGAACTAGCTGCCATTACACAGCACCTTAAAGCAATCAATCAAACAACAGGACTGATCAGCACCAGAAATAATTCAATCAGCAGAGCTGCCCAGTACCTGAAATAATTCAATCAGCAGAACCACCTCAGGGTGAACTAAAGCAGAACTGCTCAGCACCTGACATAATTCAATCAGCAGAACTGCCCAGTTCCTGAAATAACTCAATCAGTAGAACTGCCCCAGGGCAAATTAAAGCAGCTGCCCCACCTTTGCCCTAAACAGACCTCACATCTTAAAAAAAAAAAAGAATAAAAAACCAAAAAGAGCTGTCATCATAGACAACTTTTATGGAGAGAGGGAAGAACAGACCTCAAATCCTGAGGCCCCTAAAGGTAAAGCAACTCCAGAAAAAGCC
The DNA here is from genome assembly GCA_023553655.1 of Myrmecobius fasciatus. Classification (NCBI taxonomy): domain Eukaryota; kingdom Metazoa; phylum Chordata; class Mammalia; order Dasyuromorphia; family Myrmecobiidae; genus Myrmecobius; species Myrmecobius fasciatus. The sequence continues at coordinate 65,542 of JAJPUD010004585.1, read as the reverse complement.
CCAAAGAGAGACATAAACTGGTCTCCATGTCACAAGGCTTTCTTTGAAGATTGCATAAAAAAATCTTAAAAGAGAGTTAGAAGAAACATGGGGAAACGAAATGAGATCACTGCAAAATAAAATAGAAAAAATGGAAAAAGAATGCAATGAACAAAAAAATGTAATTGGTCAATTGCAAAAGGAACTAAAAACAGTAACTGAAGAAAATAAGACATTAAAAATTAGAATCCAACAATTGGAAATGAATGACTCATCAAGACTTCAAGAATCAGTCGAACAAAAACAAAAAAATGAAAAGACAGAGAAAAACATGAAATATCTCCTAGGAAAAACAACTGACCTGGAAAATAGATCTAGGAGAGACAATCTAAGGATTATAGGGCTTCCTGAAAGCCATGATGAAAAAAAGAACCTGGACACTATCTTCCAGGAAATCATAAAAGAAAACTGCCCTGATATTTGACACCCAGAAGGCAAAATACTCCTTGAAACAATCCACCGATCACCTCCTGAAAGAAACCCAAAAATTAAGTCCCCCAGAAATATCATGGCTAAATTCCAGAACTATCATACCAAGCAAAAGATATTACAAGAAGCCAGAAAGAAACAATTTAAATATCGGGGAGCTACAATTAGGAGCACACAGGACCTAGCAGCTTCTACTTTGAAGGATCGAAGGGCCTGGAATCA
>JAJPUD010004585.1:44450-59852 GCA_023553655.1 Myrmecobius fasciatus | reverse complement strand
ATATAGGCCCAGTAGAAACACTGCTGGGTCAAAGGGTATGCACAGTTTGACAACTTTTTGAGCATAGCTCCAAATTGCTCTCCAGAATGGTTGGACCCTTTCACAGTTCCACCAACAATGTATTAGTGTCCCAGTTTTCCCACATCCCCTCCAACATTCATCGTTATCTTTTCCCGTCATTTTAGCCAATCTGACAGGTGTGTAGTGGTATCTCAGAATAGTCTTAATTTGCATTTCTCTGATCAATAGTGATTGGGAGCAACTTTTCATATGACTAGAGATGGTTTTAATTTCATCATCTGAAAATTATCTAGAACAAAAGGTTTTGCAAGGGTAAATGTTGAAAAATTACCTATATATTTGTTTTGAAAATTAAAAAAAAGTTTTAATTAAAAAAAATCTGCCCCCTTCGATTTAGATTAGTGATGGGTCTTTCCAAACTGAACTGGGCTGGACCTTAGATGGTAGACTTTTGGGTCATTCCTCAAATCCTTACTAAGAACCTTTCTGCCTTAATAGAACCTCACAGCGTGTTTTTTTTTTTTTTTTTTTTTTTTGGCATCTCTCTGAATATCCATTAAAAAGATAATAGAGATTCAAGTCCACATTTTTCCTTGAAGGTAATATGAGCTAAGTCAGAAAATAAACCCCCCAAAAAAGTGAATTCAATTGCCATGCTTAATGTCTAAAGAAGGCTACTATTGAATAAATGCTAAGACCTTTGGAAGACATAAAATGACTTCCATACCAATGAGGTGACCCTTTGTATGCATATATAGACAATAATCTTGAAACTTTGCAAATTAGTATAATAAAAATGTTTCTGGCTGAAGGTACTTCTGATTGTGTGCAGAATCTTGGTGTGGATGAATGCCTAAGGGTGAATGGATATAACTTGAATAGACCAAACATCAACTCTGCCCATGTTTTTGATGAGCCAATGTGAAATTGAAATCAGTACCAGGAGCTGAGAGGGCAGACAAAAGGTGAAAAGTCTCATCTTCAATCTCTTTCCAAGCTCAAAGTCTGGAAAAGAGGAGATTTCTCTAAACTGGAAATTTGCCTTCAGTTGGGGCTTATTATTGTCTCTTTGCAGGTACAAAGTGGATAGAGATAAATTTCCCATCACCATACAGACTAGACAATGTTATGCAGTGGGAAGAGGTCTGGATTTGCAACTAGAATGTGTAGACTATACTCCTGTAATTTTTTAATTACTAGTTTTGTGACCCTGCAAAATCTATCTACACTTTATACTAGACATCAATTGCTACATATGAAAAATCAGACAAGTACACAAGTTGACCTACAAAATATTTAACTGTGGATATATTCATTTTGTGTACTTTGTGATTCTTGAATAATAGTTGTTGGTCCATATACCTATATGCTAATACCACTATATGACAAGTTTTATTGAAATATGTGAAGAATCATAAAAGCCAAATCCAATTGAAGATTTTTGTCAATTATTATCTTCCAAGATGTAGGACTGAAGTACTCAGTAAATTTATTTTTGTTAGATTTTATTGTGACTAAATTTGGCTCATAAGGGTCAATCATTTTGGAAGTTATCATGGACCAAAAATATGAAAATGGCAAGTGATAATGCTGAAGAGACTTTTCAATTTGTATGGTTTCTCAGTTGATTTTGAGAGCTCACTTCCACTCTTAAATCCAGTGAATATAGACACTCTTTGATGGGTTAGTATCTTTGACTTTTCCATTCTTTTTTTTTTCATCATTAGATCATTTAGAAATAATTAGTGAACAGTCTGAGATTTTTGATATGGCCACTTTCAATTCAATTTTAATTCATAATAGACCTTTATATACTTCTCCTTTGCAAAGGACTTTGATTAGGTACTAAGATAAATTACTAAAATGTTCCTGTTCCTAAGCTATGTTTGAAGCATCTAGGATATGATTTGGTGAATGGAGCAGCCCACTCAAAGTCAGGAATCAATAAATCAATCCAGAATTGATCAATAAGTCCAAACTGATCTTTAGTCCTCCGCACTAGTCAGGGTGACCTGAGTATGACTGTTGCCTTCAACATCACTATACTTTTAATGCTAGACAGGTCAGTTTCTCTCTATATAAAATGAAAATAACAATACAACCTAATTTATAAGGTTGTATGCATATATAGACAATAATTTTGAAACTTTTGCTCTCTGTTGGAAGGTTTCTCCTAGTCACCAGGTACAATTCTTTCCAAAGAAAGCTCCATCTGACATAGATGAATTGTATCTGACCTCCCTCTTCTGGGTCTCTCTCCATGGCAGCCCTTTCTCCATTTGTTTATATGTTGTTTTGCCCAGACTTGTATTGATGTAACATAGTATTTATGAAATGGGGCAATGTTCAAGATTCTTCTTTAAGATATCAATAACCTAAGAGGCAATAAGGATCAATCTCTTGTTATTTATGCCTTGAAATCAAACATCTAAAATGCTGGATTCTATCCATCACCTATAAGAATACTTAAACAAGATCAACAACAAAAAAAAGAATGGTAGAGGGATAAAATCATGAATGAGGTTAATGAGGGTATCAGTCATGGAAAATTTAATAAAAAAACTCATAGACTTTTGCTATAATAATTGAGTGATACAGATCCTCCCTTGTAACTTCTGACTCAGGGATTTGATATTGAATTCATCAATGAATTTTATATTAATAAGTATCAAAGATATATCCATCTAACCTATAAACCTTTACATTGGGATCTGTGTGGGCTTTTTTCTGGATATTTATGTCAATTATACAGGTCTAACCTATCATTTGCTAAATAAAAGCTGAGCATGTCTAATCAACAAGTGAACAATTGATTAAAATAATTTGTTTGTTTGTTGTCTTGCTTTCTCATTGCTGTTTGTTCCAGCAATTGTCCTGTCATCTGATTCACTGGTTTCCATTTATGGATTATTCAGTAGAAACGGTATTTATCAGACTTTCTCTTTGAGAAGAGCAGGATATATCCAAACATTCTCCAGGATGGAAAAAAAATCTTTAGGTCTTTCTTTATAAAATGCTTTCTACTCTGCTATCCATAAATAGCTCATAAGCATTAGCCATCTATTCTTTATTTTCTGTGATTCCAACTCTTCCCTATTCCCAGGATTCAGGTATTTAAAATAATATAATCACATACCTTAAGGAAAATTAGAAAAAATGAAAGAAAATAGGTCACATGCTGCTCTTTGAAGCAATCTATTTCTAGCCATCATAGAACTTAGCACAGTGCTTGGCACATGATAGACACTAAATTCAATTTGACTGACTGACTAGCAGTGTCCTAAATTGCTTACTCCTTGCCCTCCTGATTTTGGAAGTGGGAAGAAAGTCCTAATGCAACTGTATATGAAAACTGTATATGAAAGAGATGTGTAAGGGAAGGAATGTACAAGGATTTGGTCTTCCAACTCTTGGTCAGTGAATAGAGAACACAGGAAAGCAGAATAATATCAATGAGAGAAATATGAATTTCCCTCTAGGTCAAATGTCCAGAAGCATGTATACTAGCTACAATTCTTGACCCTCTGGATGCACTCTTGTGATGCTCTAGCCCCATGAGAATCTGAATCTCACTGGAATCATTTAGCCCCAGCTGTTTCTTTCATGGAAAATAAGGTATCAGACTATATCTGTCACTGTAGAAACAACAACTACTGCCAGTATAACTGTCAAGAAATTGGATTCTCAGAGACAATGGGAACAATAAGACAAACAACCTCTTGGGCTATAGGATATATGGCATTTGCCACTTGCTTCCACTGAGCAAGCTACAGCCATAGAATCATCATCCAATGACTGTTCTAGAGATAGTAAAAGCATGGGCACTTCTCAAATTTTATATACTGTCTTTGCTCCATTTCTCTTAGCAGAAAGTTCAGAGGTTTTCTATATTTACACCTAGTCAAGATAAAATGACAAAAATCAGACACGTTGGCTATGTCTCTGATAGCAGGTATTCTTTTTTAATGCCTTAAGGTTTGAAAAATACTTTAAATACATCCTCTTATTTGATCTCATAATTCCAGATTTCATATTTATACTAATATTCACATGAAACTTACAGAATATAGGTCAGTTATGTTAGAAGCTCCGAAAATATATCATAGCTTTTTCTTTTCCCCACCATTTCCATTTTGGTAAGATAAAATAGCTCTTTGACTTAGAGAAAGTGATTCGTTAGGAAAACTGACTTTCAGGGACATGCCATGAGAAGAACTGATGCAAAAGCATCATGGAAAGCTATCTACAATCTGCAGAGAGAAGATGCCAGGTATGAAAAGGAGAATCATACTTGTGGAGATGGCTTATAGAAATGTTTAGAAGTGCTCTTCTGACTTTCAGACAAGACCTTCTTTTATAGTTATTAAGAAATTGAAGAAATGTCCAATGCCTTGGGGAGGTGATCTATGGTAGTTGTTTGGGTGGCTGTTAGGGAGACTCAAGACTTCCTGGGATGGGAGAGCTAAACGCTGGCATCTCTAGCTTACCTTTGAGATGGTCTAGCTTTATAGTTTTAAAGATATTTTTCTTTGGAAATCCAGGTTCTGGTGAGAGGTCAGGTCCAGGAATCCAAACACAAAGTAGCTAATGAACATTATCAGGAGGGATATGTTCCTTCCCCAGTTCCCATGAATGCTATTCTAAAAAAAAAATAAAAACAAAAACAAAACTACTCTATGACCCTGAATGCTAATACTTTTCATACAAACAAACCAGAGAAGGGATGGGAAAACTGGAAATTCTTTTAGAGGCACTTTGGTTAGAGGAGTGAAATAAGTAATTCTTGGGAGATGAAGAAGCTGCTGTTCTGTCCTAAAAGTATATTTAGCCAGGCCTTGTGGGCCAACCAAAAATTCAGATGATTCTAGATTGTTTTTCTTCAATAAAAGGAAAGGAACAAATAATGACCTTTCTAAGAAACTTCATGAAATAGCCAAAGCTTGGCCCCAGTTTTTTTTGTTTTTTTATTTTTTTTCTTCCCTCCCTCCTGCCTCAGAGATAGCTACTATTGGATAAAATAGGTATACAGAGATGAAAACATATGTATGTGTTTATATAGGTATGTATTTATGTATGTGTGTATGTACATATATGTAAATTTATTCTATCCATACTTCCACTTATCAGTTCTGTCTCTAGACACAAATAGTGTCTTTCTTCAAATGTCTATTATAATTAATTTTGGTATTTATCATAGAATAACCTAATCATTCAAAGTCATTCTTCAAAAAAAATTGCTGTTACTGTATACAATGTTCATTTGGTTCATTTCATTCTTCATTATGCCATACAATCTGTTCATGTTTTTTTCTAAAATCAATAAGTTCATCTTTTCTTGTAGCACAGTAGTATTCCATCACAATTGTAGACTACAACTTGTTCGACCATTCCCGGGTTGATGGATATCCCTGTAATTTCCAGTTCCTTTTCACCACAAAGATAGTGATGATGACAAACAATGAACAATTAAGAACATATAGTTTTTTTTTTCCTTTTCCCCAGATCATCTTTGGAAATAGATCTAGGTATGATATCATTGCATCAGAAAGTAAAAGAAGTTTAGTAACTCTTTAGGTATAATTTCAGATTGCTTTCAAAAAGTAGTTGGTTCAGTTCCTAAACTACATGTAAATTGTGATTTGTGGATTATTTCAATACCTATTTTGCCTTCTGGTTCTAGGATATCAAGACAGCTTTGTTGATAATTTATTGAAAAATGCTGTCTAGTTCCTGTCCTTGACTATAGTTTTTAAGTAGTTTAATAATTCTAATTTTTTCTTCCTGGATCTATTTTCCAGGTCAGTTGTTTTATCCATGATACCGATATAACTTTTGAGCTTTTTCTTTGAGAATTTTCATGTGTTCTTTCTGGACTTGAGACCATTTCCTGTTTTTCTTTGGGGATTTAGCCATCAGTGTTGTGACCATGTTGTCCTTTTCTGAGTCTGTGACTTATTCTTCCCTATGACCAGAATAACTGCCTTTGATCAACTTCTGTTTCTGTTTTTGTTTTGTTATTATTGGGTATTTTCCTTTCTTTTAAATTTGAGCTCTGCTCCCAGGTAGAAGGAGCATTGTTTCATGCTTCTAGTGCCAGTGGCTGGAGGCTATGGAAATTTTCTTGGTGTTGCAATGATGTTATCCTGAAGCCTGTGGGGACTTGTGTCTGGTAGAGTGGGAGGTGGATGAAGGGTCTGGCAGATTACCTGGTGCTGAGCTAGGCTGTGGTATCTGGCATGTGCTGAGACCAGGTAGTATATTTCAGCATTTCCCAGGGCTACACTGAAGCACACGTGGTCTGGCTTCTGGAAGCTGTTTGCTTGGACACACATAGTTCAGTATCTACTTTTTTCTTGGAGCTTTGGTGCAGCTTATGGAGGTCTGAGCACTGGAAGATACTTGTTTGTCCAGAGCTGTGTTAAAGTACATGAAGGGACTCAGCATGGAGGATTGCCATTTGCCCAAGGTTGTGCTGAAGTGCCTGGTGGTCTGGTCTCTGGAGGATGCTCGTTTGTCCAAGACTACACCAAAGAACATGATGGTTCTTGGAGCTCTAATCTGCTGACTACTCTGGCTATGGCAAGGTCCACAGAGAGTCCTAGTGTTGATGTTCACCCAGTCCCCCTCACTGGGACTCAGGATCTCCTATTGATTTGCTGAGTTGGAGCTTGTTGCCAGCTCAATGAGAGGCTTCATGTCTTGGAGTGTGTCCCTCATTCCCACCTTTATCTGAGTGAGACAGACACCTCCTGCAAATCTTTGAAGTTTCTTGAGACCAAAAGATTGGTTCACCCATCTCCTTGAGGGGTCTGTTCCAAGACCTGTGTTAGTTCGGGTGCTATTTTATGGTTATCCTGAGGGAAACATGGGAGAATTAGTAATTCACAGCTTATTTCACTATCTTGGTTCCCAGAAGTTATTCTCCTATTTGTTTGTTTTTGCAGTGCTTCTCACATGAGGTAGTGAATGCTCTCCTGAGTCCAATTTTCTTCAGCTCAGAGGAAAACTCAATAAAACTTAGTTATACTGAGGCATCAAGAACTCTTAAATCTTAAGTCTTAGCAATGTTTATATTAAAAGAGGACTAATGGGAGATGTCAATTCTTAATACAAAGAGAGAAATCACTATAATAAAGTGAACTACATGCCTTTAACTTAGCACAGTATCTGGATAACTGTGGGCACATCACTTAAATTCATCAAGCCTCAGTTTCCTCTTCTCCAAATGAGGATGGCATTTAAGGTCCCTTCCTATGATCCCAGAATCTCACAAATCTCATCTACTTTTAAGAGAAAGAATGATGTATTCCAAAGATTTTCTCATTTACAATTCAAGTCAAAGAGCTTATGGTCCTGGGTGAGGGAAAGATGGGAGATATGATTCTATAGTTCTCTTATTTGGTCTCAGTTGAAACAAGGCTTTCAGGATGTGGACATCCCATATGCCTATTATGATTTTTTAAATCTCATCATAACTACTGAACATTAGGTTTAGTTCATTAGAGCTAATGAGATAAAAAGTCTTTGTTGACTTCTCAAGCTTTTCTAGGAAGGAGTTACTGTGTCCCCTTTGTGGGGTTTTTGTGTCTAGTCTAGGACTTTCTAGTGAGAAGACAGGAAGAAGAAAGAGTTATTTAATAGATAAAATTATCCTGGGAAAGCCCACCTATATGAAGCCCTTTCAAGAATACTCCCCACACCTGCGTTCATGCACACACACACACACACACACACACATACTTAACAATTGTCCTGCCTGATAGGCCTTCATCTATTTTTTGTTTGTTTCCTCTTGTTTCATACAAATCTAGGGAACTGCCTTTCTCATTAACTAAATGTTTTAAAAAATAAAATGTAAGTCTAATTCTATATCAACCATTTAAGATCTCCCTGCTCCCTGCTGCAGACCACTATGCTTTCTTTTCCAATTGATTTTAATCATTTTCATTCAGAGTTTTGAGTTCCAAATTCTTCCCTTTCTCTCCTTCTTGAGACAGTAATCAGGCATAGGTTATACAAGTGCAATTATGTAAAACATTTCCACATTAATCATTTTATGCAAGAAGACTTGAATGAATGGGAAAAATGAAAGAAAAAAAGGGGAAAATAACATGCTTCAGTCTGTATTAATCAATATCACTCTTTCTCTGGAGGCATACAGTGTGCGTCATCATCAGTCCTTTGAGATTACCTTGATATTTAAAAGGTACCTGAACCTTTTTTGATCTACAGCTGTTTGAAAATAATTTGCTATGTTTGATGGGTGATTTAAGGTCAAGAGTAACTTTGCAATTTGATCTCTTTTTTTTGCCTTAATGACTCTTTTTAGACCTACACCACCCCCATTGCTCTCTATCTCCTAATATAATTCCTGTTCTGAATGACTTTGGGGCATCCGTAGACATTATTTAAGGTAGGATAAAGGGAGTGAAGGAATGTATTAGTATGCCTAACATCACTCAAGTTCATGATGTCTAATTTCTACTCTTACCTAAGACTGGAGCTACCCAGAATCTTTACTACCCAGGAGGAAAATTACACCTAAGAACAACCCCCAGAGGATATATGTGGAGAGGGGACTTATCATCTCTGTTCCCTCAGCACAGATGAAAATGAAGGGAAAATTCAAAGTATTTCCAATATGAGGCAATGGACTGATTTTCCAAAAAACTTTTTGCATTTGGATAGTGACATCCCCAGGCACCAATGTGCTGATTTCAGGTGAACAGAGCTTTCTGCATGGAGGGAGATTTTCAGTGAAGTTTATTTCAGCAATCATGAATTCCCCCAAAGATATAAGTGAAAGAGAAATGCTTTGTGATAAAAACCTTTGTAGCATTGCAAGGAATATTAACGAGACAGTCATCTTTGCCAATGTGCCTAATCCTTCATCATTCTTATAGAAAGCAGGCCAGATAGATTTGCCCCATGAAATGACTATTTTTAATTAAAAAATATTCTAATATATTCTGAAGAATTACTTACATAATACTAAAATATGTATTCTTAAGTAGGCTGAAAACTGGAAACTAAGCAGCTTTCAGAAGCTTTAGAGAATCAGGTGGTCTTTTTTTTCATGGGAGGAGGACTGGAAGGAGAGAGCAGGGAAGCTTTTGTTTTCATCATTGATATGAAGATAAACTTGCCTGTATTTCATGGATTCAGGATTTAGAAAGAATATCAAATATTATACAGACTTTACTCCTTTTTCTAAATGATGAAACAGAGACTTATGTAGGGGTGGCTTAGTAAGGGCATATAGTTAATAAGTAGATTTTGAAATTCCATTAAGGAAATACAAATGGAGTAAATTTGTTGTTCTGAATCTCCGTGGACATTTTATTGGATATTTAAAGTTGACCTATAACCTCCATATTATAGGGTCTTCCTCTGTCATACTGAATGTGACACATCTTGTCTAAATATTTGCCATGTTCACTCATAAATCTTGCCCTGTTAGTCTATCGAATACACAAAGTGCCTAGCTCCTGATTTCTTAGCATCGTATATATTCAAAAAGAGCACACTATGTTATCCCTCCTTCTTTTACTTGACTGATCTACCCCCTTTTCCATTATACATCTCCAAGATGATGTCTTTTATGTTATTTCTCTTGCACAAATCAGAGGTTTCAATGTGTTTCAATGCCCAATATTTTTCCCTTAATTTTTATGTAGGTGATACACTATTTTAATTTCTAAGAAGTTGTAGGATTCCATGACACACAATCAGCGATAGTACAATAGTTCATTTCAGTTATTTGATTTTGTAGGTAACTAATATGATATAATCAGTGATATGCTTCTTTCCAGTAGTAAATGTGTAATATAGTAAATAGTAAAACATTTTGTTAAGCAATATGGAATTATGGCCAAAAGGCTACCAAACTGTGTGTATCTTTTGATCCAGCAATGTTTCTACTGGATCTGTATCCCAAAGAGATCATAAATGAGGGAAAAGGGCATATATGTGCAAAAATGTTTGTGGCAGCCCTTTTTTGTAGTGGCAAAAAACTGGAAGCTGAGTAGATGGCCATAGTTAGAGAATGGCTGGATAAGTTATGGTATATGAATGTTATGGAATATTATTATTTTATAAGAAACAATCAGCAGGATAATTTCAGAAAGTCCTCAAGAGAGTTATATGAACTGATAAGTGAAGTGAGCAGAACTAGGATATTATTGTACATGGCAACAGAAAGATCATATGATGACCAATTCTGATGGACTTTGTTCTTTTCAATTATGAGATGATTCAAACCAGTTTCAATGGACTTGTGATATAGAGAGCCATTTGCACCCAGAGAGAAGGCTGAGGGCATTGAAGGTGGATCACAACATAGTATTTTCACTTTTTTGTTATTGTTTGCTTCCCTTTTTTTCTTTCTAATTTTTCCCCTTTTTGATCTGATTTTTCTTGTGCAGCATGATCGTAGTGGAAATACATATGGAAGATTTGCACATGTTCAACAAGCATTACTTGCTGTGTAGGGAAGGAATTAGGGAGAAGGGAGGAAGAAAAAAGTCGGAACACAAGTTTTTGCAAGGCTGAAATGTTGAAAATTATGCATATGTTTTGAAAAGAATAAGCTTTAATAAAAAAGTGACTAAGGTGATGGCTTGCATTTAAAGGCTGTATTATATTAAGTAATGAGGCACATTGATGCCTCCAAATTTCTCTTGGGGACAAATAAGAGGATGGGATGATCCCCTTATTTTTCTTGACACATACTTTGCTGTTTGTTGATTTAGATAGCTCTTGGACTCATGAATGATAGATTTAGAACCAACGGAATGTCTCAGAATAATTACTGTCAGCAATTAATTGCCATATGGGTTGTTAGTATTAATGAAGTAATGTCCCTTTCACTGTCTCTTTAGCTCCTTGGACTTTATTTCCCAAAGGGCAGAGGTTACCTGAACAATATTTCACTGTCTAGTTCTAAAGTTCTACTTTAATTTAAGTTCAAGAAATGAAAGAGTAAAACATAAAACCAAGCAAACAGAAAAGCATGATAGTGTGAAGACACTCAGTTCTTCCTCCCATGCTCTATAGGCCTCAGACAGTATATTGTTTCCAGGCCCTAGCCCTTGCGGGGGATTGGGTGTCTTTGTGAGGGACTGGCCATCTTGTGAGGCATTTCTGCAGTCATTAGAACCTATTGACTTTGGAACTGGGACAAATAGAAAATTTGAGGGATTCACCTGGATTGTATAGTCCATTGTCCCTGACCATCCTTTGATTCTTTTCCCCAGGGACTCTGGACACATTTTGAGAAAAGGAGCAAGGCTTTTGATTTGCAGCTGAGTTGATCTTTCCTCATGTTCTACAATTCTGTATTAAGTGAGCAATTCCTGACTCTACTTAGTTCTCACTATAAGAGATTTTCTTCTGTCTCCCTCCATTTTTATCTCTCTTTTCTACCCTGCTTCCCTCTTTCCCTCTTTCTGTGAACCTCCCACTCATTAGCAGATAACTCTTTTGTTACCACATAAGGTTATGTAAAAATGGTGCTTTTCAGATCACCTTGCAGCTAACTTATTAAAGTTCCTTATATTTAGGAACCCCTTATTTAACTTGGTATCTCTGTCTATGGTCCCTTCATAGATCACTAGATATGATATGTTTGATAAATATGAATTCATTGTAGACTGACACTATGTGGCCAATTATATAACTGAGGAATTCTCAAAGGAAGAAACCCAAACTCCTAGCAAACATGAAAAAGCTTTAATAATTAAAGAAATTCAAATTAAATCAACTGAGTTTCTACCTCATACCTATTAAATTGACAACAATAAAGAAAAAGGAACATGATAGTTGCTGGGAAAACAGGCTGCACCATTCACTGGAAATGTTAATTGGTCTATTCATTCTAAAGAACAATTTGGAATAAACTATGTTCCCCCAATGTTATTAAACTAAACTCATTACTTGATGCGATGACAACATTAAGAGAGTAAAAGTAGTTCGTTTGTGTAGTCAAAGAACCGAAAACTAAGGATTGGGCATGATAAAATGAATATTTGGTCAAATTATCATTTATGAATATGATGAAATGTTATTTGGCTATAAGAAATAACAGAAGAGAAGGAGGTTTCATAAAAAATAAGGAATATTTATGTAAGATGAAGCAGAATAAAGTTAGTAGAACCAAGAGAGTAATTAATGTCACAACTAACATTATGAAGAAAATAACAGGCCAGTTGGACTGAGGACCAGTCCAGAGAAAGGAGATGCTCCTATATACTTGCCAGGTGATTGTGTTCACAATACTCACATTGAATGCATGATAAAATTTGCAATAGAATGGGTATACAGTGAGTGCAAATGAGAAATTGAATATTATTTCAAATTCCTAGAAATTATTTTTGTTTCACATCTCTTTGATCTGAGGTACTTATAAGAGTTCACTGTAAGGCCTTGAGCATTCTTATTTAACCTCCAAATAATGCTAGAAAAATAATGATTCTAGACTTACTAATTGGATGTAGCATTATTTATTTTGATGAGTTGCATATATTAATCTTTGAGAAATTATTTCAGAGAGATAATTCTGCAACCATGTTAAAAAACTGACTTTATTCAAAAATTGTAGGATAACTAAGTATTAGTTTCTTGTTAAATTTAATTAGTCTTATGGTCAAGCAACCAAGATTGTGGTTAAGGCTCACAGACTATCTTTAATATTGAATTATGAAATGCTAACAAAAATTACAATTGTGTTCATGAAGACAATTATCTCTATTGATAAGAAAATAATGCCAATGAAGTGGAGTCCTTCAATTTCATCTCTTTTCCTGCCCATTGGCTGCCTTATATCCTAAATTCTCCAGGCCTGTTCCTAGCCTAACCATATGTGTTCATTCTGCTGATTAATTTTTTAAAGACTGGTTGAGGAGTGTGGATGGGTGTATGAAACCTATGACCATAGCCTGGAATAATAATACTACATGCTTAACTTATAAAAATCAAAATTATGATAATAGTTTCTATTGCTAAAGCATGATGTTTCTCCAATTGATAGACAAATATTTTCATATTTTGCTATTGCTGACTATTGACAGTCACCTTGTGATTCTGACCATCCAACTGTTTATGAATGTATCCAAGTACTATCACCTAATCTATGATTTCCCTATGAACAGGAGGGTGGGACCCCTCCCAAAGGAGGAGTTGAGATTCTACCCAGGACCACCCTTCCCTCAAAGATCACAGTTTACATCAAGAGGAAGCGGATTCCTTCTGCTCAGAGACACACAAGCAAAGGGATTCCTTTTTTGAATGCCTGAGACTTGATTGCTCAGCTCCCTTCAGTATGGGATGGGTGCTAGGCCCCCTTCCCCAAATTAATCAGAGACATCTTCAGGTACAAAGAGAAAGCATTTATTTAGTCTCTGCAGAGAGATCCAGCACATCTGGAAACCATCCTAGCTCTGAACATGTGCCCAACCTACCAAACCAGGAACAGGACAGCTGGTTAAATAGCAAAAGACCCAAGCCTTTCCAGTGGATAGACTAAAGGGAAGTAACCATCATTGACCAATGATCACCAATATTGTCTGCTTCCTGCTGGTCATGTCACTTCCTGTAGCTCACTTAGGTTCTGACCTTTAGAGACCTCTAGGCCTAGAGATCATGTAACTTCTTACAACCTGGGCCCAAGACCTGATCTTCCTTCTCTGCAGACCTCTAGAAATAGGGATTATATGACTCAGGCCTAAGGTTTGACCTTTTTCATTGACTTTGACAAAGCTTCATCTAGTCCCTTTCACTTTCAGTTTTCAAATTCTATTAACTTGGGATACAGATAAATAAATAGAAAGGAAGGGAAGGAGGAAGAAAGGAAGCGAGAAAGGAAGGAAGGAAGGAAAGAAGCAAGGAAGGAAAAAAGGAAGGAAGGAAGGAAGGAAGGAAGGAAGGAAGGAAGGAAGGAAGGAAAAAAGGAAGGAAGGAAGGAAGCAAAAAAGGAAGGAAGGAAGGAAAAGCAAGGAAGGAAAAAAAGGAAGGAAGGAAGGAAAGAGGGAAGGAGGAAAGGAAAGAAGAAAGGGAGGGAAGGAGGGAGGAAGGGAAGGAAAGAAGAGATGGAGGAAAAGAAAGAAAGAAATATGTATATAGATAAAGATAAATGAATGAAAAACACTTAAATGCTTTCTGTGTGCCAAACACTGTGCTAAGAACAGGGGATGCAAATGCCAAAGCGAGCCAACTCTTACCCTTCAGAGACTTGCATTTTAATAAATTAGAGAACACATCTCTTTTAGGAGAATGTTTTCAAGGAATCAGTGACTGCCAGGAAGTCCCAAAGATCATAGTGACTGTTTTGTTCATATGCTCTCTGGAAAATATTCACTTTGGCCAGGTAAGATTTATGGCAGGCAAGGAAAGAGCATTAACTCAAATGTCAGATGTATGGAAATCATATTACAAACATGAAAACACTGTGTTATTATTCCTATTTGTATTTCTTTAGCAACTTTTTTCTATTGTTCTCTAATGATTAGATTTTATTTCCTAGAGTCAGGATACTTTCACCTAACACTGAGATATTGAGTGCAGTTTTAAAGGATGATTCTTCTATTCCAGGAGTCAGAAAATAAATGCCTACATAAAAGGCACCAGGACTGTCGCCTTGTACAGGCCAGGGGAAAATGATGTTCCCAGAACCTCATTAATATACCAAATGTCTCCATTAAATTGGTCAGTTAAACTAAAAATGGCCTTTAAAATGGACAAATGCAGAGCAAAACCTGTGAGAAAGACTGGGGAAGGAACAGATAATCCAAACAAAAGAAAAGTCTTTCAAATAAGTTCCTCTTCTCCCTCCCTGATTAGGAGCTGCCCCACCAAGCTAAGGTATGTGGGAGAGTTCCACTTTTCCTTTCTCCAAGGTTTCTCTCATATCTTTTTGAAAAAAGCAAAAATGGCTGAATGTCTCAAGATGTTTGAGACATGGCCTAATTCTTTTTTGACAAAGGAAAAATCGCAGGCAGAATGAGGTCTTGCCTTAAACATTTGTCCTTTCCAAGAGGGAAGCTCATAGGAGATCATTAACATTAACTTTGGCACTGTCCTTGGCAGAAGGTCTGGCCCAACACAGAATTTAATGCAGTTAAATCTCACACTCCCCAGACCTGATGCTGTCCTGCTAACTAAAAAGGAAGCAAAGCCCATGTTCACTGTTCTCCATAAACCTTGCAAATGGTGTCATTCCAGGTCAACTTGAAAATCTTACCTCCATAAATCAGGCCTAATGAGATCTCTGCCAAATGGCTGCCTTTGGGTCTTTGAGTACATAGCCTGCAAAGATCACCAAGCATTACTCCACTAATGATGCAATGACTCCACACCACAATGGCTCCACTAATGATGCAATGACTC
>JAJPUD010004585.1:0-44440 GCA_023553655.1 Myrmecobius fasciatus | reverse complement strand
TGCAATGACTCCACACCACAATGGCTCCACTAATGATGCAATGACTCCACATCACAATGGCTACTCTTTTCATGTCTTCGTTCACAGAGGCCCAAAAACAGGATTGTAAAAGAAATGGTGAACTTTTGTAACATTCATTTTTGTAATTTAGTGTTCAGAGTAGTGAAAATTTGCCTTTTTTTCATTTTCCTGTCTCTTTTTAGTTTTCTTTCATTTTCTGTGAACTTTTCAAATGCAGATTGAGATTTTTTTAGTATCATTTTTCTTTCTATCTTTATCAATTCCCATTAACTCTGAGCCTTTTTCCTGAAATAAAAACTTTCCTCATAACAACTATAGTCAAACAAGATAATTCAGCACATTATCCATAACTAAAAACAAGAGCCTCATTTTGTATTTTCAGCTTTCATTTTTGTCCATGGCATGATTGTGTTTTCAACCCTGTGAATTTGGGATTGGGTCCCTGGATTGAATAGATCTATGAAGGCTGTTTGTCTTTCAATTATTGTGGTCCTCAGAGAAATTGCATTACAGGCTCTGTTAAGACCACAGTGCACCAGTTCAGAGAAGTCTTCTCAATTTTCTCTAAATTTGGCATCTTTATACTTTTCCAAGCCCTAACAACCCTTTCTTCTATGAAATTCCTGTCCTAGGAGTTGGGCCAACTGTCATAATTGGTGCTTCACATTATTCCATAAAGCTAGATCACGTCCTCTTCATCTCTTTAATGATTGCCTCTCTTCCTCATGTGCCAGGGTGGCACACAGATTAGCTCCACTTTTACTCCTACAAGAGCTTTGTCAACGTTATTGTACGTATGTTTTTTTTTTGTTTGTTTTGTTTTGTTTTGTTTTGTTTTTTGTATTCACCATTCTTGCCACTTTCCAAACCAAACGATTCCTCCCGGCAACTATTTCCCTAAATACATGGCCTCTCTTAGTTACAATTAGATGCCATAATTGATTGAGTCATCCTTAATTTTTGAGCACCAACTGTTTCTAAATGTTTGCTAAATCAAAATTTTAAATAATTTATTTCCTCTTCTGTTAATCTGGGCAATCTATATTTTTGTAGATATTCCTCCATTACATTTAAATTATCAAATTTATTGGCATAAAGTTGGGCAAAGAAACTCCTAATTATTGCTCTAATTTCCTCTTCATTGGAGGAAAGTTCTCCCTTATCATTTTTGAGACTAATAATTTGATTTTCCTCTTTCCTTTTTCTAATCAAATTAACTAAAGGCTTATCTATTTTGTTGGTTTTTTCATAAAACCAACTCTTACTTTTATTTATTAATTCAATAGTTTTCTTATTTTCAATTTTATTGATCTCCCCTTTAATTTTCAGAATTTCCAATTTGGTATTTAATTGAGGCTTTTTGATTTGTTCTTTTTCTAGCTTTTTTAATTGTAAGCCCAGTTCATTAATCTTCTCTTTCTCTGTTTTACGCAAGTAAGCATCTAGAGATATAAAATTACCCCTTATAACCGCTTTAGCCGTGTCCCACAAATTTTGGTATGTTGTCTCATTGTTGTCATTCTCCTGGATGAAATTTTCAATTGTGTCTATAATTTGCTCTTTCACCCATTCATTTTTCAGGATTAGATTATTTAACTTCCAAATAATTTGTGGTCTATTTTCTCCTGGCCTTATATTACATGTGAGTTTTATTGCATCATGATCTGAGAAGGATGCATTTACTATTTCTGCTTTTCTGCATTTGATTTTGAGGTTTTTATGCCCTAACACATGATCAATTTTTGTATAAGTTCCATGAACCCCTGAGAAAAAAGTATACTCCCTTCTATCACCATTCAATTTCCTCCAGAGATCCATCATACCTAACTTTTCTAGCCTTTTGTTAACCTCCCTAACTTCTTTCTTATTTATTTTGGAATTTGATTTATCTAATTCTGAGAGAGCAAGGTTGAGATCTCCCACTAGTATAGTATTACTGTCTATTTCTCCTTGCATCTCTCTTAACTTCTCCTCTAGGAATTTGGATGCTATACCACTTGGTGCATATATGTTAAGTATTGATACTGCTTCATTGTCTATGGAACCCTTTAGTAAAATGTAGTTTCCTTCCTTATCTCTTTTAATTAGATCTATTTTTGTTTTTACTTGACCCGAGATAAGGATTGCTACCCCTGCCTTTCTTTGTTCACCTGAAGCATAGAAGATTCTGCTCCAGCCCTTTACCTTCACTCTGTATGTATCTCTATGTTTTAGATGTGTTTCTTGTAAACAACATATTGTAGGATTCTGGCTTTTAATCCAGTCTGCTACCCGCTTCTGTTTTATGGGAGAGTTCATCCCATTCACATTCACAGTTAAAATAACTATATCTGTATTCCCTGCCATCTTATTTACCCAGAGTTATGATTTTCTCTTCCCTTTCCCCTCTCTCCCTTCCCCCCTCCCCAGTACTTTGCTCTTGAAGACCACCTCCCACCAATAACCCTCCTCCCTTTAGAGTCCCTCCCTCCCCTTTATACCTTTCCCCTAATCCTTCTATTAGTTTATCCCTTTCCTTTTCTCCCCTCCCTCCTACCTTCCCACAAGGAGGGTCAGGTCTTTCTTTGAAGCCAAATGTGTCTGATATACTCTCTTAGAGGCCAATCTAATGAGAGTAAGGTTTACACAATACTCATCGCCCTCCCTTCTTTCCCTCAATTATATTAGATCTTCTATGTCTCTTTATGAGATTTTTGTCTTATTTTACCTCCTTTATTTTTACTTTATTTTGCCTCCTTTCCCCCCCTCCCCCCTTTTTCTTTTTCAGTATGGTATCCCTTCCATCTCTAATTTCTTTTCCATTATTATCAAAGAAAAATCAAATTATACTGCCATTCTTTAAAGGATACCTATAGTAGAAATATAGTTCTCAAGAGTCTTCCTTTTTACCTTTTTATGCTTCTCTTGAGTTCTCTACTTGGAGGTCAAATTTTTTGTTCAGATCAGGTCTTTTCATTAGAAATAGGTGAAATTCTCCTGTATCATTGAATGACCATCTTCTTCCCTGGAAGATGATGCTCATTCTAGCTGGATAACTTATTCTTGGCTGTAATCCAAGTTCTTTTGCCTTTCGGAATATCTGGTTCCAGGCCCTTTCGATCCTTTAAAGTGGAAGCTGACAGATCCTGTGTAATTCTAATGACAGTTCCTCGGTATTTGAACTGTTTCTTTCTAGCTGCTTGCAATATCTTTTCCTTGGTGCGATAGTCCTGAAATTTGGCCACGATATTCCTTGGGGTTTTAATTTTGGGGTCTCTTTCTGGAGGTGATCGGTGAATTCTTTCAATGCCAATTTTGCCTTCTGATTCTAAAACATCAGGGCAATTCTCTTTCATGATTTCCTGGAAGATAGCATCCAGGTTCTTTTTTTCATCATGGCTTTCAGGGAGTCCGATAATCCTTAAATTGTCTCTCCTGGATCTGATTTCCAAGTCAGTTGTTTTTCCTAGGAGATATTTCATATTTTCTTCTATTTTTTCATTTTTTTGTTTTTGTTTAACTGATTCTTGAAGTCTTATTGAGTCATTTACTTCTATTTGTTCAATTTTAATTTTTAAAGTATTATTTCCTTCAGTTATCTTTTTTAGCTCCTTTTGTAGCTGGCCAATTGAGTTTCTTGATTCCATGCATTCTTTTTCCATTTTGCCAGATTTATTTTTCAGTGAATTGTTGTCTTTTTCCAATTCACCAATTTTGTTTTTCAGTGAATTGTTGTCATTTTCCAATTCACCAATTTTGTTTTTCAGTTCACCATTTTTATTTTCCAGTGAGTTGGTGATTTTTTCCAATTCACCAAATTTGTTTTTCAATGAACTGTTTTCTTTTTCCAATTCACCAGTCCTATTTTCCAGTTTTTGATATTTCTGTTGCCCTGATCTCAATTTATTTCCCCATTCTTCTTCTAGCTCTCTTTTGAGATTCTTAATGCAATCATCCAGGTAAGCCTTCTGAAAGGGAGACCAACTTAAGTCTGTCTTTTTGGCTTCATCTGGGATTGTTTTCATAATGTCAGGGTCTGGGGACTGTTCTATTTTTTCTCCGTAAAAGCTTTCTATGGTGAGAGCTCTCTTCTGCTTCTTGCTCATGATTTAAAGTTGGGATATTGGTCAAAAACAGAGAAAACTGCAACGATTTGTATTTGCCCTGGGGCAGTTTGCCGAGTGGACTTCCGGTCTGAGGCTGGTGGGGCTAGATTCCCACTAGGACCACGTTTTCAGCTGCTCTCGATCCACCCTTTACCAAAGGTAGATCTGTCAAAGCACCTGCCCACAAGCAGAGCAAAGTGGCCCAGGCGTCTCCCAGGGGCTTCCTGGGTGCCTTAAATCCGCCCCTCTATAGCAGCCCTGACTTCCGCCCTGGCTGGAGTCTGATAGCGACCAGCTGCCGATTTCCCCTGAGGGTAACCTTCTCCGGAGTTCTTTCAAGGTAGATTTTTGATAGAAGTGCGTTGTAGTCCAAATGTTTGGCGGAACCTACACTCACAAACCAGTTTGAAGGCTCACTTTGTCTGGGTTTGAGGGAAGGTCCCAAAGGAGTTCACAGAGAAAGCTGTCTGCGGTTCGCCATCTTGGCTCCGCCCCCTAAATCAAAATTTTAAAAGGGTGTATATTTTATTGTTTACATATAATTTTAATACGGATAATCCAGACATATAGGTATATATGTACACACATATATTTGTATGTATGTACATATGCTCATGTTTGAACACATGTATACACACATGTGTGTTTTATACAGATTCTAAATTTACTAAAACAGGGAAAGGTATATGTATGTATGT
The DNA here is from genome assembly GCA_023553655.1 of Myrmecobius fasciatus. Classification (NCBI taxonomy): domain Eukaryota; kingdom Metazoa; phylum Chordata; class Mammalia; order Dasyuromorphia; family Myrmecobiidae; genus Myrmecobius; species Myrmecobius fasciatus. Next base: position 39,636 of record JAJPUD010004585.1, on the reverse strand, counting down.
ATAACATATGAATGTATATTTATATATTAAATGTAGGTCCTTTATAATACATTTATATATGTTTACACAGATATATTTGTACGTGTGTCTCTATATGCAAATTGATGAATAATGCACCTTTATATATGTAAAATATAGACACATGTAGACAAATATGTAAATTTATATAAAGCACATAGATTAAAATATAAATATAAACATATGCTATGCACATGCATGTTTTATTTTAAGCATTTAAAACATCTATATATGCACATATATACATACAAATTTATTTATATGTATTTATATGTATTATATAAATACAGCAAAATAGAATTGAACTAGCTTCAAAGAAACATGAAATGCACAGACTTAGAAAATTCACTCCAAATATTCACAGAGACTATTTGTATCTAGCCTGTAGTAGAATCATCTGAGCTCTTATTGATCTGACCAGCTATAGTTAGACACACTGTAACTTGACTTTAATGTTGTGATGTCATGTTGGTCCTCTTTAAATACAAAGGACAACTACTAACCAAGCAATAAATAGCAATAAATATATATATACACACACATACAACATACATACATATATACAGATTTCACAGAGAGAGATGTATGTGCCTAAGGTCACAAGGCATATATGTAGTACACGTCACACATGTATGCATGTATGTGCACATAGTGTTTCTAGTGTTTGCATACACAAGCATACACATACCACATATGCAGTCTCTAAATGGTTAGTGATATATGAATTTTTGAGTATTTTGTACTGTTTATATGTGTACTTATATTTTAATTTCAATTCAATGAATTGGGCATGAAACTAAAAAAAAGCTAGAAATGGAAAAAATAAATTCCCAATATAGCATCAAATTGAAAAGCCTGAAAATCAAAAAAAGAGATTAATAAAAATAACTATAAGAAAACCATCCATGCAAATCATCAGCATTTCTACATATTACTGACAAAGGTCATCAGCAAGATATAGAAAGAGAAATTCCACTTAAAATTACTGTAGACACAATAAAATACTTGGGGTTCTACCTGCTAAGACAAACTCAAGCACTATATGAACGAAGTTACAAAACACTTTTCACACAAATAAAATCAGTTCTAAACAATGGAAAAATACCAGTTATTCATTACTAAGCCAAGCCAATATAATGAAAATGACAATTCTGCCTAAATCGTTCTACTTCTTCAATGCCATAGCAAACTGCCAAAACATTATTTTATAGAACTAGAAAAAATAATAAGTAAATTCATCTGGAAGAACAAAAGGTCAAGAATAACAAGGGAATTAAAATATATATATATTATATATATATACATATATACATATATATGTATGTATACATATATATGTAATCATACACACACACACACACACACACACACACACACACATATATATATAGGATGGTGGCTTAGTAGTATCAAACCTAAATCTATGTTATAAAGCAGCAATAATCAAAACCATTTGGTACTGGCTAAGAAATAGCGTGATAAATCAGTGGAATAGGTTGGATACGCATGATAATATAATCAAAGCCTATAGCAATCTAGTATTTGATAAATCCTCAAACTCCAGCTTTTGAAATAAGAACTCACTATTTGACAAAAATTGCTGGGAAAACTGGAAAATAATATGTCACAAAATCATCAGTATCTCACACTGCATACCAAAATGAGGTCAAAATGGATACATGACTTGGTCATAAATGATACCATAAACAAATTAGAAGAACAAGGGATAATTTACCTATCAGACCTTTGGAGTAGGGAGAAATTTTTTTTTGTTTTTTTTTTTTTTGTTTGTTTTATTTATTTATTTATTTTTTTAATTTTATTTGCATAACATATGTGTGGGTAATTCTTCAACAATAACCCTTACATAGCTTTCCGTTACAAATTTTTAGGGAGAAATTTATGACTAAAAAAGAACTAGAGAACATTATGAAAGGCAAAATGGACCACTTTTATTACTTTAAATTATAAAAGTTTTTGCTTCCGCAAAACCAGAAACCGGATTAAAGGAAGAGTACAAATCTGGGAAAAATCTTTACAACCAATATATCTGGTAAAGGTCTCATTTCTAAAATATATAAAGAACTGTGTCAAATTTACAAGAATACACATCATTCCCCAACTGATAAATGGTCGAAGGATATGAACAGAAGATTTTCAGATGACAGAATTAAAACCTTTTATACTTATATGAAAAATGCTTTAAATCAATATTGATTAGAAAAATACAAATTAAAACATCTCTGAGGTATCAACTCATGCCTCTCAGATTGGCTAAGATGACAGGAAAAGGTAATGATAAATGTTGGAGGACATGTGGGAAAGTTGGGGCACTAATGCATTGTTGTTGGATTTGTGAAATGATCCAACCATTTCAGAGAGCAATTAAGAATTACGCCTAAAGGGCTATAAAACTGTCCATACCTTTTGATCCAGCAGTGCCACCACTGGGTCAGTATCCCAAGGAAATAATAAAGGAGGGAAAAAGATGCACATGTGCAAAAATGTTTGGAGCAGCTCTTTTTGTGGTAGCAAAGAATTGGAAAAAGGAGTGAAGGCCCATTAATTATGTAATGGATAAACAAGCTGTGGTACATGAAGATAATGTAATATTCGTGTTCTATCAAAAATGATGAACAAACTGATTATGGAAAGGCCTGGGAAATTTACACGAACTGATGCTGAGTGAAATAAGCAGAACCAGGAATATATTGTACACAATAACAGCAAGAATGTGTGATAATCAACTATGAAAAACTTGTTTCTTTTCAGTAGTTCAGTGATCCAAAGCAATTCCAATAGAATTTGATCAGAAAATGTCTTCTGCATCCAGAAAAATAACTAAAGAACCTGAACATAAATCAACACATACTATGTTCATTTCTTTTTTTCTGTTTTTTAATCTTTCCCATGCTTTTCCCTCTTTGCTCTGATTTTTCCCTCCTGATGTGATTCATAAAGCAATGTGTATTAAAAATAAATTAACTTATAAAAAAAAGAAAAGAAAATTTAAAAAGAAACTAAAAAATCATTGAAGTAAAAAATAAAACTAGAACCTGATTTTATAAAAAAAACCACAGTAAAATAGATAAATCATAGATAAATTTGATTTTAAAAAGGAAAGAAGAAAATCAAACTACCAGTATCAAAATGGAAGGGGTGAATTCATCACCAACGAAAGAGAAATTAAGGCAATTTTAGGAGTTATTTTGTCCAATTTTATTCCAATGTATTTGACAATCTAAATGAAATGGAAACATATTTACAAAAATTAAAAATTATTTAGACTAATAGGAGTAAGAGAATATTTAACTCAAGTCTTAGAAAAAAAACATTGAAGAAGCCATTGATTAACTTCTTAAGAAAAATCATGCAGGACCAGATGGCTTCACAATTGAATTCTACCAAACATCCAAAAAACATTTAATCCCAATAATATGTAAACAATTTGGAAAAATAGGTTTTGATATGGAGCTTATATCCAAGCCAGGAAGAGCCAAACAAGAAAAAATTATAAATCTATTTCCCTAATTAATATCGATACATTTTTAGATAAAATACAAACACTATATCACAAGAATCATACACTATAAACAAGTGTAATTTATTCCAGGAGTGTAAGCTTGGTTCACTACTAGCAAAAGTATCAGCATTCATGATCATCTCAGTAACAAAAATAACAGAAATTATTCATCTCAGTAGACTCGGGAAAAGCCTTTGACAAAATATACTGCACATTCTTATTAAAAAGATTAGAGAGCATAGAAATAAAGGGAGCATTCCTTAAAATGATAAGCAACATCTTTCTAAAACCATCAGCAAGCATTAACCGCAATGGGGATAACCTAAAAACCTTCCCAATACAATGAGGAGTGAAGCAAGAATACCCACTATTATCCACCACCATTAACTTTAGCAATAAGGGAAGAAAAAGAAATTAAAGGAATTACAATAGTCAATGACTAGGAAAACATAGTCACTCTTTGTATTTAACATGATGTTATACTTAGAAAATCCTAGAGAATTAAAAATCTACTCAGAATTATTAACAACTTTACCAAAGATGCAAAATACAAAACAAACCTACATAAATCATTGGCATTTCTCTATATTATCAACAAAGTACAAAAGCAAGAGATAAAAATCAAAATTCCATTAAAATGACTGTAAACAATATAAAAAATTTAGGAGTCTACCTGCCAAATCAAGCCCAAGAACTACATGAATAAAATGATAAAGTACTTTTTCACACAAATAATTCATATCTAAACATTTCAGGAAATGTGAATTTCTTACAGGTAAGTCAAAACAATATCATAAAATATCAATTCTATCTAAATTAATCTATGTATTTAGTGTCATAACAAGAAAACAATCAAAAATTATTTAAAAGAGGCAGAAAAAATAATACCAAAATTCATCTGGAAGAAGAAAACTTCAAGGATAACAAGAGAATCAATGAAAAAAAATGTGAAGGAAGGTGCTCCAGCCATATTAGATTTCAAACTATATTATAAAGGGGTAATTATTAAAACAATCTGGTATTAAGAAATAGGGTGGTGGATCTGTGAAAGAGACTAGATCCAAATTACAATATAGTAAATCACCGTAGTGATCCAATATATGATAAACCCAAAGATTCAAACTTTTGGAACAAAAAATTATCCTTTGACAAAAACTGCTGGAAAACTGGAAAATAGAATGGCAGAAACTAGGTATAAACCAATATCTCACACTATACATGAAGATAAAGTCAAAATATGTATGTGATTTACATATAAAGGGTGATATCCTAAGAAAAATAAGAGAGCATAGATTAGTTTATCTGTCAGATTTATGGATAAGGGAAGAATCTAGAACCAAAGGAGATATGAAGAGTTTTATAAAAATGTAAATGAGAGAAATTAGATTATATAAAATTTAAATGTTTTTGCACAAACAAAACCAATGCCAACCAAAATTATAAGGAAAGCAGAAAACTGGATAAATTCTTGCAACAAGTATCTCTGATCAAGACCTTATTTCTCAAACAGATAATTGAGTCAAATTTATAAAAACACAAATCATTCCCCAACTGATAAATGGTTGAGTGATATAAGCAGACAGGTTTCAGACAGAAGAATCAAAACTATAGTCTTATGAAAAAAAATGATCTAAATTACTATTGTTTAGAGAAATGCAAATTAAAACAACTCTTAGGTGCCCCCTCCTACCTATCAGAGTGGTCACCATGCCAAAAAAAGAAAATGTTTGATATTGGAGGTTATGTGGGAAAACTGGAACACTAATGCACCTGGAGTTGTTAACCCAAAGGGCTAATGGTGAAAGATGCTAACTGGCTCCAAAGAACTGATATTGATTGAATACAGACTGAAACATGCTCTTTTTCACTTTTTCCTTTCCTTTCTTCTTGGATAAAATAGGGATGTTTTACACAATCACACATTTAATAACCTATATGTGATTGTTTACTGACTTAGGGAAGGGAGAGGGGAAAGAGAAAAGGAAGTATGGAATTTGATACTCAAACTTTAAATAAAAATAACAAAAATTGGAAAACAAATATTTTAATCTAGGTCCTTTAAATATGCACATGCATGCATACATATATATGTGTGTATGTGTGTATATATAAAACTTACTTTATTTCCCAAAATTTGCCATCATCAAGTGTTGTGGTTTTTGTTTATTTTTTAAATCCACACATACCCTCTGTTTTCCCTCTGTCTCTGACTTCTTTAGAGAGTATATATCTGCTAGACCTATTAGTGGCATTGTTGACTTAGAGAGAATGCCCTTCATAATGCTTTGGGGGCAAACTTCAAAATTGCTTTGCTTCATGTCTAGCCCACTTCCCAGCTCTAATTAATTAAGGCTTTGGAAGCTTAGAAGGTTTTCTAGCATTTGAAAGGTAGGGAAAATGCAAAACATGAGGTGTTGCTGATATTCAATAGAGGAATTGAGTGTCAATAGTTTATAGGAATGTTAACTTTTCTACTTCAGATAATTTAGTTACTGTTCCTAGAGATGGTTGAATAAATTATGGTATAGGAATATATTGGAATATCATTGTTCTATAAGAAATTATGAGCTGGCTGATTTCAGAAAAGCCTAGAAAGATTCACATGAATTGATGTTAAGTGAAGTAAACAGAATTATCATTTTACGCAGTAACAACAAGATTATGTGATGATCAACTGTGATGGACTTGGTTTTTCTCAACAATAGTGATTCAAAGCAATTCTAATAGACTTGGGAATGGAAAATGACATCCATATCTAGAGAGAGACCTATGGAGATTGAACATATATCAAAGAATAATATTTTCATTATTTTGTTTGCTTGTTTTCTTTCTCATATTTTTTCCCTTTGGATTCAATTTTTCTTCCACAAATATGGAAATATGTTTAAAAGAATTGCAAGTATTTAACCTATATCATATCACTTTTTTTCTTGTGAAAGAGAGAGTTAAGGAGGAAGAGAAAATTTTGGAACAAATTATCTTACAAAAATAAATGTTGAAAACTATCTTTACATGTATTTGGAAAAATAAAAATACTATTGGAAATTAAAAACAAGAAAATGATAAAAGAAAGAAAAGAAATTTAAAATTAAAAAAGCCTATTTCTATTTGAATTTGACTCTCTAGAAGGATGCCATTAAATTCAGAGAAATGGAATCATTAGTCCATGCATTATGATCCCTGCAGACTTCACACTAACTTCATCTTAAAATGTAATGTCATTAATGTTTCAAAGTAATTTTAACTATTTTTGTTAAACGTTTCTTGACTACATTTTAATACAGTCCAATTGGCACTTGAAAGTCATTTGACCACTCCTATTCCCATGGGGCAACTAAATAGTACAATGACTAAGTGCTGGAAATGGCATCAGGGAGACTTGAATTTATAATTAGCCTCAGACTTTTATTCACTATGTGACCCTGCTCAAGTCACTAAATCCTATTTGCTTCATTTTCCTTATCTATAAAATGAGAAAAATACTAACACCTACTTCCCAGAGTGGTTTTAAAGATCAAATGAGAAAATAATTGTAAGCACTTAGTACATTGCCTGACACAAATAAATTCTGAATACTTCTGACCTAGAAGACTTTGGCCTCCCATTATTTTTTTTTAATTTCTGATCTGTGTTAGCCAATGTATTTTAAACCATCCATAGCATTTCCATATCAGAATCATCTCATGAGTTATCAAACACCATAAAGATTAAATTTGGAGAATCTTAACAAGACTATCAAAACATTTTTCCCTTTTCAATCTGAGAAAAAGATGCTCTTACGTAAACTATGATTATTTTCATGGAGGTCTTCTTTTGAAAATGAATATCATCATGAGTAGTTCAACATGCCATGATGAAAGGTCTTATCAGTGATGCACCTTGTGGTCTTCGGCACATGATGAAGTCCATTCTGCCAGGTCTTCTGTATAAGTTTCCAGGGAGTATCTATGAGATAGCATCCCTCTTCAAAGTGATTTTTTTCTGGTTTCATTTAGAACAAGAATCTCAAGACATATTTAGTAATATTTCTACTGATTTATCATTAAATATGAATGTCACATCAACAGAACCAATAGACAAATAAAATTTATAGATTGTCCAAAAATCCATAAGGCCCCTTTGACTCTATTTTCTAATCTGAAAACAAAATGGGGCTGTACGTGACTGGGACCATTTCATGTTTTGTTTGTTTGTTTGTTTTGTGGCAAAATTATCCATCATGAAGGGCCAACTTCCTGGTGATGAACCACTGACTAATTTGCCTTTGGAAAACCAACTTGTCCTGCTGCCAGGGTCCTACTCAAAGCTTCCCTATTATGTAAAACCTACCAGAGCTTGTGATCCAGTAGCTTATCCTTGTAAAGCCCAGGGTTACCTCCATGGCACAATGAGGTATAGGACTAGGACTCTGTGGGTAAACATGCTGTTATTTTTGTAAATTACAATATTTTTTAACAACCACCATAATCTAAAAAGGCAGAAAGTAATTAACCAAGTTGGAATGTGTCCAAAGCTCTGAACTTTCCTTTGGCTGGGAACAGTCTTGGGATTTTTAAATCACCATAAAGACAAAGTCCTTGATTTTATGTCTTATCCTACACAAGAGAAATATTGAATCTAAAGTTCCATACTGTACCCAGCAGGCAATAATTCTACAATGGGTCTCAAATGAAAAATTAGTTCTTTAGAAAACATGTACTTATATTTACCGAAGAAGTCATATAATAAAGATAAATAAATAAAATAAAGTCTGCTTTCTGAGTTAATTACAAGGCAGTTATTTTTACCTCTTGGTAGAAACAGTCTCTTTTGAGAGCCATATATTTAACAATACTTAATTTGGTGGATAGAAAATTCACTAATAGTTAGATCTTACATAGGGATCCTAATTGGATTTGTTTACTTGTTAGAGAAGAAGGAAGGGTTATTGAATCAAGGGGATGTGCTACAATCCCTTTGTCTCTCTGTTGACAGTGATATTGAACACACTGAACTGGTAAGATACAACCCATCCAACTAAGAGCCAAAAACTTACATGAAGCCAAAGTTGGTAAGATAGAACAGGCAGATCCACAGCTTTGTAGGAAAGTCAACTCTTGGAGCCTAGCAAAGACCTATATCTCTAGACAGAATTTCATGAGGATTCCAGAAAGAAAATAACTCCTAGTAACCAGAGCTGATTCACCATGTTGCAATCACCTCCTCCTTTAGAACTATAATTACTTGGGAATAATAAACAATAGATTTGTCAAAGTATATGTTTATACAGATTATTCTAACAAAATCATATTATTTTATAATTATTTTATATTATATATTATTATTTTATTTAGTCTGATTGATAATGGTTTATTTAATCATTTCAGATGAAGCCTTAAAAGACAAAACTAAAAACCTCAGGGACTCTAACTCTGGATACTTCAGACATTGATGGAAATAGTAATTGCATTTTGGGAATGGCCAGTAATGTTAATGAAGATTGGGACAGTTGCCTCAGAGTGGATACTAGAATTGCATTTTTTTTAAGAAAACCTGCTGTATCTAGAGCCAGATTGCTCCAAGCGCATGCTGAAATTTGATAGGAAACTTATCTTTTAAAAAAGGATAATCAAATATAAATATTGTATTTGTGACAAAAAAGGGATGCTATATCTCTTTATTGAAAAGGACCTGTTGATGATTTAGTAATAAGGAAGGCCTTTCTTAAAAATAATTATTTCCTGTAACCCCACCCTAATAAATGGCACTGGTTTTATTATTTCAAACAGGGACAAGGGCTACAGTGTAAACAGGGACAGAGGGAAGATAGAGGAAATGAAGACAAAAAGTAATTGTTTCATTTTTTCTGGTTACCCACACCTTCTTTCAAATCCACATAGAACAAAAAATAAAAGCAACCACAGCAACAATTACTGCCGATAGTGTTACCAATAGCACTGCTCATCCCAATAGCATCAATCCAAGCAAGCCACACAACCAAGAAAATACCCTGAAATTCCTCTGTATCTTTTCATCAATCTGATGCTCCCTGGGGCTAATAGACAGCTCTTCATCCAGCAGTATCACTTGGGAATTTCCAGAGGTCTGGACATCATAGGTCATTAGGAGAAGCTTTATTAGAAACAGAAGTCTTTAACTACCTAAAATTGCCTCAGAATATAGGCTCTTACTTAAAAAAGAAACTGGTGTTCTTCCATGCATGTACAAATGCATGTGTACATGTGTGCACACATGTCTATATACATGTAAGAATATAATGTATTCTTAAATATGTCTACATCCATATATACATACATGAATAATATCCATGTATATGGGTTGTGTGCAAATGTGTGTATGTAAATTTCTATTTATATATTTCAGATGAAGAACTGCTTTTTCTCCTTCCTTTATCTCCCTAAACTGAAAAATCAAGAAATAAAGCAAAACTCTTCTTATAAACATGGATAGTCAAGTAAAAAGCATTTCTACCTTGGTCATATCCTACACATATATCATACAAGTCTTTCTAGACTTCATTGATCTCTCCTCCACCATTTGTGATGCACTACAGGATTTCATTGCATTCATTTAACATAACTTGTTCATCGGTAGACAGATGACAGACAAAGAAGTTTCTAAATGCGGCACAGTGGATAGATTGCTGGGCCTGGAGTCAAGACAACTCGTGTGATGCTGGATAAGTCATTTAACCTTGATTACCTCAGTTTCTTCATCTGTAAAATGAGCTGGAAAAGGAAATGATAAACCACTCCAGTGTCTTTGCAAGAAAACCCAAAATGGGACCACAAAGAATTGGACACAACGGAAATGACCGAACAACAACAAAGACACATGGGTATGTATATTTTGGTGTGTATTAGTTTGACTGTGCCAATGCTTTCTTACCTCACCAACTTTCATGTCTGCTCATCAAATCCGGATCAAATATAAATTTTCTGTGTGATTTTGAAAATCTTTCTTCCCCTGGTCCTTTTTTATACAAATCAAGTTAATCAGTCTTCTCTCACCCAATTCCCTCCACATGCTCTGCCATCCAAGGACAAACTCCTTCGTCCTGTTTTTGGCACACAACCCTCAAGCTCCTGCCAGGGCATTTTCATGAATTGTACTCCATGCTCTTTATCACCCTTCCTGGCATCTCTTGATGAGACTCTTTCAAGTCTCACCTTCCATCCCATCTTTTACAAGAAGCCTTTTCTCTTCCTCTTTATTGTCCTCCTGATATTACCTCTAATTCGACCTGAATAGAGCTTGTTCTAATCTATTTGACTTTGAGTTCCATTATAGAAATGGATTGTTTACCTTTCTCTATATCTCAAGAATTAGCACAGTCCCTGGCCCATTGTCGCCACTAATACATATTTATTGGGTTGTTCTTTGTTCCAAGAGAGATCTGCACCTAATAAACAAGAATAACTAGGAGAGTCTCTTTATAGGTAAAATATTGGGAAGTTGGAAGAGATCAGTTTCTTTATATTCAGATTTAGAATTTGAGGTTAAGCATGGAGAAGGAATTTTCCCAGTCTAACATATGCTAATTGTAAATCTATGTACTCTGATCTCCTGATTCCAGATATAGTTGCTAGCACGATGATATTAGGAAAGACCTGAGTTCTGAATGTGCAAAGGATATGAGCTTTGTGATCTGGATGCATCATTGAATCAGAAACCTCTATTTATTCATCTGAATAATGGGTTAACAGATGTTGGCTTCATAGGGTTTTAATGAAGAATGAATATAAATTCTCTTTGAAAAAAATGTAAATGTAAAGTGTTATTAGATAGATTTTGTAAATAGTCAATGACATTTTCTCTAGATTCCAAATCCTGGATAGATCTGTATACTAAACATTGTTATCATATTGCAGAGGGTTGGACAATCTAATATAAAATTCTGATAGACTTGGTCTTTTAATTAAATTATCAACCTCATCATCTCCCCTGACTCTAAACTTCACTATAACTCACCTTGACCAAGATCAAAGTCATTAATTCTATTCTTTCTGGTAAAAATGAAGGGAGTCCTGAAGAGTAGGAGATGATTGAAACGACTGAGCAACAACAGAACACAATCCTTATCATCTCCCCTAACATTGCTTCCTCAGATCCCCTAAGAATTAGCAGCTCTCTTTGCCCATTGCTCCCCATACTATAATATGATCTATTGAGAGAAACAAAAGCACTCCTAGTACTTGCCATGAGGCCCGTGTAGCACCCTGATGACTTAAGAGCTTTTGCACGCATCTTTCCATGAGCATTTTTTTATGTCATATCCTACAGGGGAAACATGACTTTCTTGAGAACACAGATTTCCTTGTTTTTTTCCATTTGAATCTTCATTGCTTAGCAGAGTATTCTATTCAGTACTAGAATGTGTTTAGTAAATGCTACCTCCTTTTTGGGGGGAGGATTCATTCATTGCCAGGGGAAGAAGTTAAGGAAAAGAATAAGATATAAAGATCTATCTCCCACTAAACATGTCCAAGATTTCTTGGAGATTGAGTCTTTTAATTATCCATTGCTTAATATGGAATTTGCAAAGAAGCCTTCCATGGATATATGTCTTTCAAAGCCCTTGTACTTTTGTGAAACCTTGCTGACCAGGCTGCTAAAAACCCAGGCAACTGGGTCATGTTCATCCTGGAACCAAAATGATGATGCTGTCTTATACAACTCTAGTAAGGACAAAATTTCCTATATTATCTTATGAAACTTGTGCTCTCTCTTCTTTTGTCCAATTAATCCAAGAGGTGAGAATATACTTCCTTTTTAACTTTTCTCATAACTTTTTTCTCAAAACTCACAAAATGTCTAGAACTTGGAATCATTTTGTGCATAAGTAGGACTTCAAAATCTTAATCTTAACCTGTTCACTCATCCTTAATTAAAATTTAAACCTCAAAACTGAAAGCAGAAAAAAATTATTTTTGATTTGTATGTAGTTCTTTGAATGTCTTCAGAGCAAAATTTCGATTTTATTTAACATTTAGAAGAAAACTTAAAGCATAAGATAACATAAAGATAAGATGACAAAAAGAGAATGAAGCTCAAAGAGGAAACTGATCATTAAGATGGATCTGTAAGTATTGATGTCAATGATAAGAAGAGCCCTTTAAATGATCTTATTAAAGACCTGTATTGAAAAGGAAGCTAATTGAAACTGCAGTGATTTGTTCTTTGGAAAGCTAAGATTCCCAGTAGAAATACTCTTGGCTATAGCATGTCAGCCTCTCTGGCAAGTGTTTAATCTCAGGGCCAGTGTGTGATGATGTGATGAGGTGGGCAAAGAAGTGGAATTAAGTAGAACAACCAAAATGATTCGGGAATGTGACTGTTTTTCTGATGCCTCAGCTGCTCAAACCACATCCTTCTGGAACTGGATCTTTCTGGGCCCCAGGAAAATGTAATAGTCAATTATTTACCAATTGTATTGTCTTCAGAACTAGAAAGAACTGAATGATTTTAAAACAAATCCCTTCCATAATTTATTTCTCTTTTACCTGCTTAAAAGTGATATTGCATCTAATGCCTTAGAAAAACAAGTTCGTTGGAATACAATTTAAATAAATGAATACCAAATGCTAAGTATTTAATATTTCTCTTAAAATAGAATTGCAGCCTTTGGTTTTCTTTCCTGTTCCCTCCGTGCCTTTACCTGCAAAGACTCCTGTGGTTTAAATAACCAGTGTGTATACACTAATAAAAATCCCATTAAATTAAATGGCCAGTAGGCATGTAGAACGTCCTGCTGCAATTTCAGAAGACAGTTTGGTACCAGACACCCTGGGATGCACATTTTATTTTATCAAAGTTTAAAAAATTGGCATTTATAGAATCTGTTTATTTCCACTTAAATAAAAAAAAATGGGGGGCTCACAGAAAAACAGTGGTATTGTGTTATTTTTCTTTCTTTTTGGAATGAAATAGTTGGGTAAATTCCCTGTCAGGCACTGTGCTGCACAGCCCACAGCAAATGTATATAATCAGCACAACTGGCCAGTCATTTTCTTTCTCTGAACTCTGACTTGCTTTTTCCATCCACTGGCAATCAGAGCAGCCATTCAGGGCAGTTTATACAGCGGGAGACTGTGCCTGGCACATTTTGTACCTGGCTTTGCACAGGAATTATTTCTGAAATTAGGAACAATTTTCCTTTGCAAATGTTTTATGTTTCATTTGACCCTCTTTCTTTTCAATCTAAGTGCAACTTTAATATTTATATAAGTGAAATGATGTCCAGATACTGCACATATAGAGAGATCAAGGGTCATCCACATATATATATATATACATACATACATACATATATATATATATATATATATATATATATATATATATATATATAACAAGAATATTGGGAATTGGGGAGAATTGTCTGCTTAGATCATCTCATCGATTAGGTTACCTGTTCTACAATGCCAAATAGCATTTCCAGAATTGAAATATATCAAGTGCCTTTTAAACCCCAGGGTTTTTGACATATGGTCATAGCCTTAAATTTTACTCTAAAAGTAAGGAGGAAAAGCATGTGTGAAGGAAAAAAGAAATCAGAAACCAGACAGAGATCATCTCTATCAATTTCTGGCCAGCATCACATTGTATTCTCTGCTTGATGGGTAAGCATTTTCCCTGAGGAAAGAAGGGTCCATTAGAGTCTGTGGTTTCATGGGAGAGCTGGGCTCTCCTAATTCTGGGAATATCTTTCTGGGCTAGACTGCCCCATTGCTATTCAAATGCAGAGATGTGGTTTGTAATCTTAATCATGATCATCTCTATGTAAAATAGCTATTTTAAATCAAGCATGGAAATCAGCTTGGACTCCTAAGCCCAAGGCCTGAACAAAAAAACCAGGACAGGTCCAAGATCAAAATGGAAAGTGAGTCTACGGAAATCAGGAGGCAAGCCTAAAACAAATTCCACAAATCCTGCCTGACATTTTTCTTCCAATTTGGGGTTGTGAAAAACCCTGTTTGTGGGGAAATGAGTGTGTTAGTCTCAAATGAATCATATGCTTATTGCCTCAGACAAATACCATATGGAAGGTCTCAAAACTGGCTTATTTACCTGAATGTTTTCTTCCATGTGGAAGTCCCCTTTTGGAGAGTGCAGTAGAAGACTATTTTCCCACTTTTCTTAAAGGCATAATTTGCCTCTAGCTACTAGTAGCAGTGAATCTAAGAAAACTTGCTTTGACTCAAATTACAACCCCAAAGGAAGATTTTAAGATCTCATATATATTTTGGAGTCATAGCAGCTTCTAAACATGTTCAATCATCTGTCTCCCCTTGATGATTGGGATTTACTGTGATGGGGAATTTAGGGCTGTGATCCATAGGGCTTTTGACTACAATGGTGATATTGAACGTGAGGTCAGCATGCTGCAGTCCTCTTCTGCTGGTTTTCCAGAATTAGGCTGATTTTCTGTCACCAGAAGAATAATAAGACTTTTTAAAGTGGATTATCTATTTTTAAAATTTATTTTGCATATGGTTGGATTAGAGGAACATCAAGAATGCATTCAAAGTTACAATTCATAGTGTTGAGTGAATGACCAGACTTAAACCCTTATTGACTTTCTCTCTAAGCAGGTCTCTAAGGAAGTACACAAAGGATTTGTGCTTGGCCCTATGCTGCTTACAATATTTCCATAATTGGATAAAAACATTGATGGAATGATTACTAAATATGCTAATGACAAAGAGCTAGAAGGAATAGCTAATATTTGTTATGACAGAATCAGGACTCAAAAAGATCTAACTAGACTAAAAAGGCTTGACCAGGGGAAATAAGATGAGATTTAATCAATTATGTTCTCTTATTTCTATGGGAACCTTGGAGTCATTACAAAAAGCTTTGCAATTTCTTCAAGGCAATCCTGTTTTTTTCTTCTTGGGGGCTGAATCTGTCCCAGATACTCACACTGACACAAAAGTTCAATAGGATTTCCATGGCTATGCCTGTTAGAAATGAGGAAATAATAGGCATTAGTTCTCCTGGTCTCTTGGTGTCTCCTGGTCTTTGTGGATAGTTGAGCCAAACTTTTTGGAAAGGTTGTAGATCTCTTTTAGAAAACACTTCAAGGTTCTGGGGCTAGATGCCATTGGAAGAATGAAATCCTTAAACAGAAGAATCAAGGGGATCATAACACCCACAAAGAATTCATTCTCTGCAGAGTGAGGATGCATGAGAGCCCACTGAAAAGGAACTTTATAAAATGGATCTGAAAGAATAAGGACAAGATCAAGAGAAATAAACAGCCAAGAATCTTAAGGGCAATAATGAAAATAAAAGATTGGTATAAAGAATTAATTTTCCTATAACTGAAGCTAAAATAACAATTTTTACCAAGACCAAAATAATAGAGTGGAGTAAAAACTCTGGGGAGCTCCAAAAACAATCCTGACTTCAGTGAACTGAATGAAGCTACACATACTTTTTCTCAGCAGTTTGCAGGACTATAATAAAATAAATGCATCAGATATGTCTGTTTGCTTTATCTTCTTTGATAAAATGTTGTGCTCTATTGTGCATGCATGTGTGTGTGTGTGTGTGTGTGTGTGTGTGTGTGTGTGTGTGTTCTGGGGATTTGACGGACTTCTGGCAATTAAATCAATGATTACAAAATATCAGTGAGAAACTCATATATACATACATAACATTTTAACTATTTTTATTAATGAAAGATGTTTCTCAAATGTATTATATACTTCCTTGTCTCTCTTGATTTCCCCCCTCAAAATCAATGATTACTATATTTTATAAGATTCTTCTTCCTAAATTCAAATCTAACTTCAGATACTTATTAGCTGTCTGATCCTGAGCAAGTCACTTAATCCTATATGCAAAATGAGTTGGAAAAGGAAATGGCAAACCACTCCAGTATCTTTGCCAAGAAAACCTTAAAAGGGGTCATGAAGAGTTACAATTTAAATGACTGAACAAAACTTTCATTTTATACTATATTCATCTCCTGATTACTCCTTCAATGTATAGTCACACACATATGCACGCACATTCACATGCATAATACACATACATACATATGTATACATACCTGCATGCACACAGCCCCAAAACACACTGAACCCATTCTTGAAACCAAGTGAAACTACTGAGTAGAAATAACTAGAAGTGACTAACACAAAAGATTCCAGATTCTAAATAAGAAGATAATGTACCACTTTATATTCATTTTACACCCCACACATACACACACTTAGAGAGAAGCATGTTTTGTTATTTATTCTTTGGGACCAAGATTAAATATTTCCATTAAAGTGAATTTGGCTGCATTTTACTGAGATACTTATTTACATTATTATACAATGCTTTGCAAATTAGCTGAACTAGGTAAATGACTACTTTTTTTTTGATTTATACAATAAGCTTAATAATCCTTAGCATTCACAAACTTTTTAATATAAAATGCTATCTACTTTTAAAGCAATCACTTATTTTGAATGACTTAAAATCGTTTAAAAATTTTGACACTCATTCTTTAATTCATCACAGAGCCATTCTTTAAGACATTGGATATTAAGTATACCTTTGACCACAATCATTTTCTTTTTTAAATTGAAACTTAATTATGGTACTTTAAAAATGGAGTTTAATTTGGGCAAAACTTCAGGTCATTGAAGCCTATTTATGTCTTTCTCTATGATACACTTTCTTTTAAATTTTATTATTCATTCATTCTTAACATTCTTTTTTTTTAAATTTTGAGTTCTGAATTCTCTCCCTAATTTTCACCTACTGAGAAGACAATGTGATATCAATTATACTTGTGAAACTATAAAGAACATTTTCATATTACCCATATTTTTTAAAAAAGAAAAAGTAAAAAAAAAATATGACAATTTCCACCCAGAGTTTATCAATTCTTTCACTGAAGATAGATGCAAATTTTCCATATAGGTCCTATGGAATTGTCTTGGATCATGGTATTGATCAGAATAGACAAGTCTTTTACAATTGATGTCATTATAATATGGCTTTTACTATGCACAAATGATCTCCGAGTTCTTTTTATTTCACTCTACATCATTTCATATTTTGCCTTTTTTTTCTTCTGAAACCACTCCATCATTTGTTATGACATAATAGTACCTCATGACAATCAATGCCATATCTTGTTCAGCCATTTCCTAATTGATGGGCATCCCCTTAATTTCCATTTTTCCCCAACACAAAAAGATCTGCTACAAATATTTTTGTACAAATAGGTCTGTTTGCTTTGATCTCCTGATTGTAGTAGGGATGTTGTTGATCCAAGGCTATACACAGTTTTATACTCCGCTGGGCAAAGTTCCAATTTGGTTTCCAAAATTGTTGGTCCAGTTCATTAGTGAACCTATTTTTCCCTAACTCTATTTAGTATTTGTCATTTCTGATGTGTGTGTGGTGGTATCTCAGAATTTTCTTAATTTGCATTTATCAAGTTAATAGTGATTCAGAGCATTTATATATAATTATAGATAGTATTGATTTATTTTTCTGAAAATTTTCTTGATATCATTTGACCATTTGTCATTACGGATATGTCTTTTTTTTGTACTCAGTTCTATATTCAGCCTATATTTGAGCAAAGAGGTATTAATAGAAAAAAATTGTACATTTTACCAAAATGTAGTTGCTCTCATTATATTTCTTAATTAGGTCTATTTTCATTTTTACTTTGTCTGAAAACATGATCACTGTCCTGCCTTTTAATTTCATATAGATATATGTATACTAGATTCTGCTCTAGTCCTTCATTTTAATTCTGTGTGTCTTTCTGTTTCACATATATCTCTTGTAAACAATGTTTTGCTAGATTCTGGTTTCTAATTCATTTGGCTTCTAACCCTTACTCTACTTCCCCTTTATCATCCTTCTCTTTATTTTATCCCCTTCCCCTCCTATTTCCTTATTGAATGTTACATTCCTATACATAATTATATGTGTGTGAGTATTCATCCATTCTTTGAAGCAATTCTAATGAGAGTGAGATTCAAGGACTACCTGACACCTCCCTCCCAAAAATTTCCCCTCTATTGTAAAAGCTCTTCCTTGCACAGCTTTTTTGACATGAGAAATTGTCCCATTTGACCTCACTATTTCCTCTTTTTCCAATGCATCCCTCTTTCTCATTTTCATTGATGGGGGGGGGGAGAGACGACACCAATGTAATCAACCCACAAGTATGTTCTCTGTGTATGTAAACTCCTTTTATTTGTCCTAATAATAATAAAGTTCTCAGGAATTACATGTATCATCTTTCTATACAGGAATTTATTTTTTTTTATTTTTTTTTAGACCTTTGCAAAAAAACTTTTTTTCCCCAAGCTTTTCCTTTCCTTCCCCCCACCCCCCACCCCTAGATGACAGGTAATCTAATACATGCTAGATAGGATAAATTATATGACAAATACAATACATGTATACATATCTATACAGTGATCTTACTGCACAAGAAACATCAGATCTAGAAAGAGAAGAAGAAAAAAAAAAACAACCTAAGAAGGAAAACAGAATACATGGAAATATTCACAGAAAGCATTAAAATGCTGTGTTGTGGTTCACTCTCAGTTCCCACAGGCCTCTCTCTGGATGTATATTACTATCTTCATCGCAGTACAACTGGTTTGAATCACATCATTGTTGAAGAGAACCATGTCCATCAAAATTGATCATCATATAGTCTTGTTGCTGTGTATAATGTTCTCCTGGTTCTGCTGATTTCACTCAGCATCAGTTCATGCAAGTCTCTCCAATCCTCTCTGAAATCCTCCTGTTGGTCATTTCTTACAGAACAATAATATTCCATAACATTCATATACCATAATTTATTCAGCCATTCACCAATTGATGGACATCTTTTCAATTTCCAGTTTCTTGCCACTACAAAAAGGGCTGCCACAAACATTTTTGCACATGTGGGTCCCCCTCCCTCCCTTAAAATCTCTTTGGGATATAGGCCCAGGAGATCTATACAGGAATTTAAATGATTTACATTTAATGGATCTGTTATGATTACTTCTTTATGCATCTCTTGATTCTGGAATTTAAATGTCAAATTTTCTATGAAACTCTGGTCTTTCCATTAGGAATATTTGAAACTCTTATTGCATTTAATTTTAAGTTTTCTCCTTAAAATATTACAATCACTTTTGCTGAGTAGCTGATTGTTGGTTGTAATCCTAGCTCCTTTGCCTTCCAGAATGCCAGATTCTGAGGAGCAGAGCCAAGATAGCAGAGAGTAGAAAGCTCTTTGAGTTCTTCCTAGCTTCCCTCATAATCAATACTAGATAAAGCCTCTGAACTGGTTTTGGAGTAACAGAACACACAGATATTTGGAGTGTAACAAATTTACAGCAGAAGATATTTTGGAAAAACTTCAAAAAAGGTCTTTTTTCAATGACATGGAGAGGGGACACAACACGGTACAGGGACCTAGAGCAGTGTGGCACCTGAGTATCAGGGAATCTACTTGGAGGCTCTTAGTCAAATTACAGCAGTTTTGGTGACTCTGTAGACCAGAAGACTAACTGTGGGACATCCAACACAACTACAAAAGGCAAATGATGAGCCTCTGAACCCAAGAGTAACATGGGATTTGACCATGCTCACTCAGTATAGTAAGGAAGTCAGCAGTACTGATTCCAGAACAGATGAAGCCTGTCAAGGAAGCATGGGACAGTCTCCCTTTTGCCCTAAGAACAGTAAATAATCTTTAAAAGTGAGGGAAAAAACCTCTCATGGAGAAAGAAAAAAAAGACCTCAAATCATGAAGTCACTGAAGACTAATTGATTCCAGATGAAGCCCCAAAGGGTGATATGAGTTAGTCTCCATCTCACAAGGTTCTCTTAGAAGTATTTTAAGTTTCTTAAAAGAGAGCAAAAAGAAAAATGGGGAAAGGAAACAAGAATTTCTGTAGTAGAGTTTGGAAAAGGAAATAGAAATTATATGAAGAAAGCTCCATTAAAAATAGATTTAGAGAAATGGAAAAGGCATATAACTTCTTGCAAAATAAATTTGATGAAATGGAAAAAGAAGCCAATTCATTGAAAAACAGAATTTGTGAAATTGAAAAAAAAAAAAACAATGAGCAAAACAACTAATTTAAAAGTTCAATTGGTCAAATGCAAAAGGAAATAAAAAAGCTAACAAGAAAATAATTCACTAAAATTTAGAATTGAATCAATGGAAGTGAATGACTCAAGACATTGAGAATTAATTCATTAAGAATCAGTCAAAAATGAAAAAAAATTAGAAGAAAATGTAAAATACATTGTTGAAAAAATGTGACCCGGAAAATAGAACAAGGACAGACAATGTAATAATTATTGAATTTCCTGAAAACCATGATGAAAAAAAGATCCTAGAAAACATCTTTCAAGAAATCATCAAGGAAAACTGCCCTTATATCCTAATATCAGAGGGTAAAATAGCCATTGAAATAATTCACTGATCACCTCCTGAAAGAGGCCCCAAAATGAAAGTTACAAGGCATATCATAGCTAAATTTCACAACTATCATATCAAAGAGAAAATACTGCAAGTGGCCAGAAAAAAAATCAAATATTGATGAATTACGATCAAGATTGCCCAGGACCAAGCACCTTCCACTTTTAAAGGATCAAAGGGCCTGGAATATGATATTCTAAAGGTCAAAGGTACTTATATTATAGCCAAGAATCAACAATCCAGCAAAATTTTTAACTTTCAGGAAAAAAGGACATTCAATGAATTTGATTTTCAAATACAGAACTCAAGAGAAGCATAAAAAGGTAAATAATAATAATAATAATAGTAATAATAATAATAATAATGATGATGATGATGACTGCTTCTTTTCAAAGTTAAAAAGTTCACATCCCTATATAAGAAGAAAATATTTTTAACTCTTAAGAACTGTATCTCTCTCATATGGGTATACTTAAAGTATGATTTTACTGTGATGACATAAAAAAGAAATTAGAGGTTGAAAGGGAATTGTACTGGAAGAAGAGAAAAGAGGAGTTAAAGTGGGGTAAATTACTTCTCACAAAAAGACAAAAAAGAAGTATTATAATTGAGGGAAGGAAGGGAAAAAAACTGAGTATTATGTGAACCTTACTCTCATTGAATTTGGCTCAAATAAAAAAATAGGGGTAGTGATACTGATTTCAGATCAAGCAAAAACAAAAAAATAGATCTAACTACAGGAGATAAGAAAGGAAACTATATTTTGCTAAAGCCTACTATAGATAATGAAGTAATATCAATACTAAACATATATTTAACAAGTGATATACCATCCATATTACAAGAGGAGAAGTTGAGAGCTGCAAGAAGAATTAAACAGTAAAACCATACCAATGGGGGATCTCATCCTGGGCTTGCAGAATTAGATAAATCAAACTGCAGAATAAATAAGGAGGAAGTTAAGAAGGTAAATAAAAATTTAGAATGACAGACTTTTAGAGACAATTGGATGAAGATAGAAAGAAATATACTTTTTCTCAGTGGTACATAGAACCTACACAAAAACTACCCATGTATTAGGGCATAAAACCTCAAAATCTAATGCAGAAAGGTAGAAATAGTAAATGCATATTTTTCAGAACATGATGCAATAAAAATTACATGCAATAAAGGGCCAGTAAAAATAGACTAAAATTAATTGGAAAGTAAATAATTAATCTTAAAATCGAGTGGGTGAAACAATAAATAATAGACACAATCAATAATTTCATCCAAGAGAATGACAAACAGGAGAAAACATATGAAAATTTATGGCATGTAGCCAAAGCTGTTCTTCAGAGAACTTCTATATTTTAGATGGTCATATTACAAGCCCTCTACTCTTTTAAGATGGAAGCTGCTAGAGTTTCTGTTACCCTGATTGTGGTTCCATGATATTTAGATTGTTTCTTTCTGACTGTTTGAAGTATTTTTTTTTCTTTGACCCGCAAGTATTGCAATTTGAGTATAATATTCCTTGGGGTTTACATTGTAGGATCTCTTTCAACAGTGATCAGTGAATTCTTTCAATTTCTATTTTGCCCTCTGGTTCTAAGATATGAAGGTATATCAATGATAATTCCTTGAAAGACTTCATCTAGGCTTTGTTTTTAATCATGACTTTCAGGTAGTATAATAATTCTTAAATGATCTCTCCTTGATCTATTTTCCAATTTCCATTGGGAAACTTCATATTTTCTTCATTATTTTAAACTTTTTACTTTTATGGTTTCTTGATGTCTAATAGAACCATTATCTTTTGCTTGCCCAATTCTAAGGAAATGTTTTCTTTGGGGAGATTTTGTAACTTTTTTTCCCACTTGACCAATTCTGCTTTTTTAAGAGTTCTTTTCTTCAGTAAATTTTTTCACTTTCTTTTCCATTTGTCCTAAATATGTTTAGAGTTCTCTTCTTTGATGAATTTCTGGGCCTCTTTTACTATTAGTCCAATTCTGTTTCTTAAGGTGATATTTTCTTCAGTATTTTTGTGACTTTGTTTTAGGCCAAGCTGTTAATTTTTTTCATAATTTTATTTCATCACTTTCATTCCTTTTTACCAATCTTTCCTCTATCAATCATCTTTTTAAAACATTTTTAGCAATTCTTTAATTATAATTTTCATTTGAAGTTTTTCTTGTAACTGTTTTTGTATTGTTATCTTCTCAGTTAGCTTATGTTTTAGTCTTCCCTACTAGCATAATAGTAGCTATTTCTGGTAAATTTTGTTGTTGTTGGCTCAGTTTTCCAGTCTATTTCTTAACTTTGAAATTTATGCTAAGATCAGGTTTTGCTTACCTGTGTGTGTGGGGTGTGATACTTTTTCAAACTTTAGCTATTTTAAGAGCTAGTTTTGAGCATCTTTAATGTTTTTTGTTGCTTCCAGTGTAATCCTGGGTTAGTTATAGATCTTCTGGTTGAAGCTGTTATCATTACCAAGGAGAGGTTCCTAGGTCCCTAGTCCCCTAAAAAAGCTACACTAGTGCTCTCACTTGACACTTGGAACTGTGAGAAGGGGCCTGATTCCTTGTGAGTATGACTCCTTTTCTCTTCTCTAAAACTGAGACCCAGGACTATGTATGTACAGTAGCGTTGCCAATTAGTACCAGTTGTATTCAGGGAGGGGAAAGTGTCCCCTGTAATGCCTTTCTGACAATTTTTCCAATCCTTTACTATCTCTGGCTGAGAGCTTATGAAGCTGCTGCTATTGCTGAGATCATTTTTTTCCCTGGACTCTGTGACTCCAGATAGATATGCACCAGATGTCCAACCCAGTGTAACATACTTCTGTTGATCTTTTATCACCTTAATATTTTGTTGACTTTGCTGCTCCAAAATTTTATTTGAAGTGTTATTCTCAAGGTTTTTTGGAGGGGTATGTTAGGTCACTACTCCTAAATCACATTCTTGCTTTTGCCCCTTTCTTATAATACACTTCTTAATCTTCTGTGATATGTAGAGTCCCCGGAGAAGGGTTCCATTTCCATTTGACAACATCTATAATTCTGGAACACTTTTATCAGAATATCAATATATTTATCAGAGTTCTTTCTGATTCTCCCAGTGAGAAAATACTTCTAACATCATAGTCAATCAGTCAATCACTGAACATTTATGAAGTATATTATGAACTCTACAATGTACCAGACCCTGAACGAAAGGCTTTGGCTATAAAGGCAACAAGTAATAGTTCCCCTTCGCACAGAACATATGTTACCAAGAGCAAGACAACCTGCAAATTATTAGGTACATTCATGACAAAGACTGAATAAACGATAAGTAATTTGAGAGGGGGAGGAGTAGTACTTAGAAGCCATGAAAGGGGGAATTGCATGGCTTTCTATAGAAAGTAGAATTTTACCTGGATCTTGACAGAAGTTAAGAAGAGGAGATAAGAAAAATTAATTTTCCAAATGAGGAAAAGAGATAGTGTAAAGACTAGGAGATGGATGATGGAATGCTGTATGTAAGGTGCTAAAAGTAATCCAGTAAGACTTGATTTAAAAGTAGGCTGGTGAGGTAAACAAACAACAAAACATTTTTTGAATATATCTTATTGAATATATCTTTTGAATATATCTTGATTTAAAACAAACAAAACAAAATAATTTTACTGTGGACTTGAATGAAAAAGTGAAATTCACAAGGCAAAAATAACCTTTCCTTTCAAATTAAGCCTGTCTTTGTATTATCTTACCCAGGACACTTTTTTTCCTGCCCCCGGCCCATTTGATAAAGACCTGTTTCAAGGTATCTTCTTCTGGGAATGTGTTGTACTCTAGATATTTGTGGGTTCTGTCACTCCAAAACCAGGTTAGAGATTTAATCTACTGTTGGTTTGAGAGAAGGTCAAATGAGATTACAGAAAGTCTTGTCTGCCCTCCATCATCTTGGCTATGCCTCCCTTCCAAATAAAAATATTTAAAGTAATAATAAAGGTATCAATGAACTATTTTTTTTTGTTTTGCTTTGAGAAGAGAAGGTAATTCAGGAGATTCAAAGAATATTTTTAATTTATATAATAAAACAAACATTTCCATAATGTAGAATAATTTTTAAAAATGTTTAAGCATGAGATTACAAATCCATTATGTAAAACTTTCTACTCCTTTTAAATACAACATGTAATTTTTTTGTTCCATCCTCTTCCCACAGATAGCTATACATATAGCTGCCATCAGACACAAACACACACACACACACACACACACACACACACACATCTTTCCATACACTCATTTATTAGTTCTTTCTCTGGATAAAAATAGCATCTTCTTTCATGTGTTATTTGGACTTAATTTGGGTAATTACAAAAGCAATTATTGGGTAATTGCAAAAACAATCATTATTACATCGTATGTTATGTATTGATATATTATATTATTATGTATACATTCTTAAGAACAAAATATGTTCAAACAATTTTGTAACTCACTGAAAGATGTCAAGTTTTGTTTTTTTCTGAACAGTTAGCCTGATTCAAAGGCCCAATAAAAATATAATAGTGTGCTTATTTTTAAACAGCCCATTCATTACTGACTTTCATATATGTACCCACACATGTATATTTATATGTGTATTATATTCTGGATGATGGATGATACTCTCACACTTCCCCAATTATGAACAGAATGAATCAGAGTTGTGCACTTGCTACTATGCTTTTTAATATGATGTTTTCAGTGATGGAGAATGGCTTGAACAAAAATGAAAATAGCATTAAAGTCAGCTACAGCGCTGAAAGTCAACTTGAAAAGGCTACAAGGTGAGACAAAAGTGGAAGGATTCTTAATATGTGATATTCATTAATGATAGCATAACAGAAACACACATACATATATGTGTATGTGTTTATGTATATGTATACACACATATATTTCATATCACTCAATTGGTTCATGCAAATCTTCCATTTTTCTATAATATATTATTGTCATAATATAACACACCAATATATATAATTATTTCATCACTTACTAAATGTAAGACAAGAAGTAATAGTTAGCCTTTTCTTAATGACCAAGGTTCAACTCCTATGAGACTAATTATTAGATTATAGCATCAGATGCTATCATGTCTCATCAATAGCCTCTTATTTCTTTCTCTTCCCCATTTGCTTTTAGCAGCCTAACATTGAATCTTTCATGACTTGAGAAAATAATCAAATGTGCTCAGATATCCCAAGTAGGATCTGATATCCCAAGTAGGATCTAGTATCCCTGAATCTCAGGAGTAGTAGGCTGGGGACTGAAGCAAGAGATCAAAAGATGATTTGTTAGTAGTTTAGTGATTATTAGTTAGTTAGTATTTGTTCAGTTTTCCAGTGATTCAGAATGTGATGTTATGGATTTGTTCTTGGAATACTGGATGTGGAATCAAGAAGATCTGGCCTCGGATTCAGCTTCTGATGTCAACTGATGATAGACAAGTTGCTAAATCTAAATTTTTTCAGCTATAAAATGAGACATTAATATCTATGGCATTTATCTTAATGGAAATGTGAGAATTTAGTGCAATTTTGCTTCCAAAGTGTTTTCCAATATTGGAAGGATTGTGGGAAAACAAGTCCTTGAACACACTATTGATGATATTTTCCTTTTCCCAGGGTGGTCAGGGTGAGCTCCAGGGGAGTAAGGCTTGCCCCATGACTATCTATTCTTCACAATATTTGTCCATTTATATCTAAGACTTTGTGACCAGGAAATTCCAGGGCTTGTCTTATGAGTAAAGCTGTCATAGCATGAAGACTTAACATAGCTTGAGAGAGGGGGAGAGGATGAAGCTCAGAGCAATACCCATAAGAACTATCGTTTGACAACGCGCTTCTCTCAGAGATCGGGGCCACTGAAATATATAATCAAGACATTTGGATGTGTACCAAGAGCCCAAGAGAACAATGAAAGTAAATGAACACTGAGTATATAAAGATGTTTGTTTATAACCTACTGTTGGGTAGAATCAAAAACATTTAGAAACAGTTGTAAAATGATCCTTGCATTTCCAAGAATAAATTAGATAATCAAATGTAGTCAATTCTCAATTAATCATGCTAATAGAAAGAGAGATGGTGCATGGAAGACCTAAGAAGAGATCATACAGAAATAAGTCTTTTAGTGCCATAATGCAATTAAGGGGATACTTTAGCCATCTCCACATACTTAAATGCCTTCTCAGAATTCATTGATCCCCCTCTGGGCTCATTTTCAGTCTCATCTTCAGCCAGTTTTTCAGGGGTTAAAATATATTTATTAATCACTGAGTGACAACAGTGTAGTAAGTGCTGGGGAGACCAGTCAGAGAGAAAGATATTCCCTGGCCTCAAGGAGCCTATAATCTAGTGGATGAGACAATATGTACATCCCTCATGGAGAGCAGCGGTCCTGCCCCCTCCACAAAACAGCACACCTGGAGAGTGCTGCGGGCACCTGGGCTCAGCACTTTACTAAGATTCTCTCATTTGGTCCTCCCCACAAGTGTGGGAAGTAGCTGCTATTATTCCTAAATAGGTGAGGAAACTGAGGTCCTGTGAAGTTGCACAAAAGCAGGGGAGGGGAGCACCAGTCCCTGTGGCCTGAGTTCAAATCCAGCCCCTCAGACACTTGCTAGCTTTGTATGATCTTGGGCATTTAACTTTGGTATGCCTTAGTTTTCTCAACTTTTCCCTCTGGGGCAAACAGATCACTGAAGTTTTCAATTTATGACTCATGGTTTTGGGAGGAGAGGGAGCAGAGAGGAGGTAATCAAGTTTTCTGAGAACCTGAATTTTCTTTTTTTTTTAAACCATATTGAGTAAATCAGGGAATCTCAGAAGGAAGATAATGGGTTAAGGAAGAGAAAAGACTTCCTGTGGAAGAACAGGTTTGAAAAGTGTCCAGAAGGAAGTTAAAGAAGTCAGTAGGTAGAGGAAGGAAAATATTGCCTGTTTTCAGCCTGTACAAAGACTTCATTTAGGAAAAAGAAGGAGAAGGCCAGGATGCCTGGGTGGTAGACCAGTGTAAGAAGACTGAAAGGAAGGAAGGAAGGGAATGGGAGGGATGATTTACAAAGATGTCTCCCCTTCCAACTAGTGGCAGAACCCAGCCATTAAGCACAAGTCATTCAGATTCTGGGGACCTCACTGCCTGAGTCAGGAGGGAACCACTGCCTCAAGTCCCAAGCAGGACTACTCTTTAGCTAGAGGCACAAGTGGCAATGGGCTCTGAAAACTGGTGACTGGCCCCATTGACCTAGAGCTTTCCAATGTTGTGACAGCCAGAGAATAGGACTTCTGGTATGACAGATGTACAGTGGCTGTCCCACAAAGGGTTAGCAGAACAATTATTCTTTTTTATTTTTTATTTTTTGTTTTTTTTAAATTTTTTATTAATACTTTTTATTTGCAAAACATATGTATAGGTAATTCCTAAACATTAACCCTTACAAAGCTTTCTGTTACAAATTTTTCCCCCCTACTCCCCACCCCTCCCCTAGATGGCAGGATATCCACTACATGATAATTATGTTAGAATACTTAAGAAATCGAAAATATGTATAGTTATTGCATCATTTTTTGTGCAGGAGAAATTATATCTACAAGAAAGAATAATCTAGCAGAACAATTATGATACTTATATGATACAACTATGATACGAGTATGACCCTTGTTAGAATATCAGCTCAATGTGAACTCCTCTAGGAGTTTAGGAGGAAATAGGAGGACTTTTTTTTCTTTACTTTTCCACTATTCACCTCAGTGCCCGGCACATAAGAAGCATGGAATTAATTAAATGAATGTTGAATGTATCTGAATATCAGGACTTGGAGTGGGGGAAAGGATGGTAGAGAAGCAGAAAGAGAAAGCTAAAGGACAGGGTCTCTGGGACATGCATGTGTTCGTGTGTGACTAATTAGAATCTAAGAAGTTAAGTTTAAAGGGCCCCAAACACCATCAAATATTTAATTATTCCTGCTTCCCTCACTCCACCTTCACTTTGCCACTCATCCTAGCACTGAGATAGCTGGTAAAAGTGGAGAAAAATTGGTTGGGGGCTGAGGTAGATACCAAGTATTTGATTTCTGGCTTTGATACTTATTTATCTTTGTAATTTTAAGCAAACGTCTTGTCTTCTCTAAGTCTTATTTTCCTGATTCCTATTTATAGCTAAAAGCATATTCCAGGTGACTTCCCAGTGGTATTCTCTTATTTCGACCCTCAAACTTTAAACATCTTCGTGGTCTGCAGTCTGGACAAAGAGACCAACAAAACCTGACTTGGTGGGAAGGGCAGGAGTTCTGTTGGGAGTTCAAAGAACACTTTTCTTCCTTTTTTTTTTGAAGATCCCACTGCCTCTATTATCCTTTCTGATGGCAGAGCAGATGAGGTGCAAAGCAAATTAAGAGCAATGGCTTCTAGACATAGACAATCTGGTATCTTTCTCTGGAGTCGGCACCTTTATGTCTCTTTTGGTTCCTTTCCATCTTTCTTTAGAAGGTCACTGGTCCTTCTGTTTTGGGAACTAGGACAGTCAATGACTTGGAAACTGAAGCATCTTCTTTTTAAGAAGAGACAATTATATGTTTTCTCCATGTGAGATATTTATGAGTGAGATGATGAATTTAAGGATGGACCTTTGACTTCCTCACTGTGGGAGACTTCCTGTGAGGAAATTTCCTCCACCAATGAAGATTGATAACTTCTCCATTCTTTGTGCTCCTAGAGAATTTGGGGATTATTCTTAATAGTTTTTTTTTAATTGTTATTTCTTGTGAACTTAGGTGTACCAAAGTCGGAAAGCCCACCTATGAGCCTGCATTTTTCACACTTGCCATCAAATACTCTAGTCTCTCAAACAAAAGTGTATGGCTTTTGTCTAGAGGTACTCCATTTCCAGTGGTGTCAGATTACAGATGTAGCACTGGAAGAGACCTCAGAAATAATCTAGTCATACTCTTGGAGGCTCAATTTATAGAGAAGGCTGAAGCCCCCAAAGACTATGTCATATGGATAAGATCACACATAACGAGACAGTCTGTAACAGATGGGGTTTCACCCTAGGTCCTCTGACTCCATTCTTTGGGTATTTACACTGTGCTGGAATGGTTCTCATTGTTCATGGTAAATCCCTGAAAGGCACCTGGAATATTGGGAATGAGAAGATTTAGGTGTGAAAGCCCCTTCCATATTCTGGGAACAACTTAGCCTTTAGTAAACAGAAGATGGTATAAGTGTTTCCGGGCAGCAATTCCCTGAGAAGGTAGAAGGAATAGGGAAGTTTTACAATAATCTGAATCCATGAGTTTGAGTCGGCATTTGATCTGATCAAAGTGCAAAGGCGACCCCACAGCATGTCTCTGTGCACACGTGCACGTGTGTGTATGCACACATATGAGCATGAGTCCACAGGCCTATGTATCTCTTTGCTTCTTCTGTATTATCCCAACCCATATTTCAGTTGCCTACTTCTTATTGGGAATCAAATGATGTATGTTCGGCATAATAACAATTGCAAATGTCCTTTGGAAGAAAAGTCATTTTTATTTAGTAAATAGAATGCATGAATAATGAACAATACAAGAAAATGGTGAAATAATTAGGAAGTGGTTCAGAGGTGCTCATTTACAACTGAGGAAATTAAAAATGCAAATGCATTATTATCACAGAGGTAGTTAACAGACAAATGAGTGTGGGGGGGAAGAGAGCATGCCTTCTAATTCATCATTGTTTGAAAGACACCTGCGAGGTTTAATGGGAAAAGGCAGTCTGAGAAATGCAGATGGCCACATTTTGGGTCCTATCCATCATTCTTTATGCATAATTGGAGGAAGGGATCATCCTCAGTGGAAAGGAGATACTTTCTGAGTTAAATACTTGAGTAAAGATTGGTTGACAGAGAGCCAACGCCTGCCCTCCCTCCCCTTCCTGCCTGTCGGTTGAGCAGTCATGCAATGTTTATTTTCTGAAACCAAAGGCAACTGACAATCCAGCCAACAAGATCTATATTGGGACACTGGCAATTAAATGTATTTCCGTTTCTGCTTTGGTCGGCGGCTTGATTTATTGGAACGAGGCTGTGTTGTGAATTTCTAGGCTCCAACATGCTAAAAAATAGTGCAGTGGGTATTGCTAAAATCAAAGCCAAGAGGATTGAAAGAGTCACCTTTTGAGTCAGGTTTGGGGCTTCATCGGATTGTTCCAATGATAAACAATGTCAAAAGGACCAAGTGAAAACCGAGCCCAGTTTCACTCTTGGTCTATCTGTAGATACGTTGTCCTAGTAACAGGGTCAGATGGATTCCTGAAAAACATTTAAACAAAGGAAAATACACAGGCTCTTCTAAAATCAAATGAAACAAAAATCAAGTATGTATAAGTGCACAATGTATATTTGTATATGTCTGTTACATGTATATATTTATGTATACATTTGTACGTGTATCATCTATCTACCTTTATATCTATCAATGTCAATGCAAAAGGTAATAGTGCCCAAAATATTTGGGGAGAAAGAAATAGACAATAGAAAGGGGAAATAAGACACTTAAGATCAATTCTGGTGAGATTCATGACCAGTAGTTGGCAAAATGGCTTCTTTCTGGATAGGAGTAGGAACAGATGTTCCAACTGTATGTGATTAATTCTGATTTTTATTTCAAGTCTAGCTCTTCTTCAGAGGGGAATAGATAGAGTTTCTGGAGAAGAATGGAAACCGGTGTCCACCAAGGCCTTGGGCTCCACTCAGAGCAGGCAGCGGCCCCTAAATGGAACTCTCGTTTGCTTCTCTTTCCTCCCCATAGACTTATATGCTCTAATTTAGTTCTCATGGGAATGTGGCCATCTTCCTTCCCATAATCATTAGGGAACCCCAACCATAGTCATCGGCTTCCTGATGGGGCATAAGTCCCCAGGCATAAGAGAAGATGTTCATGTATTAAGAAGTTAAATACTTATGTAACCAGGTGTGTTTGATATTGTGCACAATGATGACCCATCCGGAAACAAAGGGCCTTTAGGGGCCTGTTTGTGACACCTATGAAGTGCTTAATAAATGCTTCCTGATGATGGTGAGCAAATGCATCATTTATCTGGACATAGCTGTTTCTTGTAACAGTTTTGAAGGATGCATTTCCTTGTAAATGGTACATCTGTGCTGGTGGTTTTTATTCTGCTCTAGAATGGGAAGTTCTTGCCACAGGATCTCTTGTCTTTTTCTGTACCTTTAGTGCTTCTTACACACATAGTAAATAAATAAATGCACATTGACTTGACTACTACTACTGGCAGACTCATATTTCACATCTCCCAAAACCTTCACGTATAACAATGGGCTTTCCTGGATTCTCAGGTGAAAGCCTCTCTCCAGTTCCACACTTCCTCAATATCCCCAAACTCAAGCCTCCCCTTAGGATTATCTCCTTTTCCAGTTGTTTGCAGGAGGATGGGATTACCCTCTAGGCAGTGTTTTTGGCTTTCTAGGTCTCCAAATGGCTCAGCACAGTGCCTGGCACAATGTGGGTACTTACAACCAGACAGAAGCATGTGGAAGTCTGACATATTCATTGCCTTGCTTAATGGTCTCCCTGTTCTGTGGTAATGTTTCCTGGCTAATACATAGTATGTGTATATTAGGTCAGTAGGGAGACACAGCAGATAGAGCTCTGGGGCTGGAGTCAAAAGACTCATCTCTCTGAGTTCAAATCCAGCCTTGGACACTTCCCAGCTGTGTGACCCTGGGCAAGTCACGTGGCCCTGTCTGTCTCAATTTCCTCATCTGTCAAATGGGCCAGATAAGTAAATGGCTAATCCCTCCAGTTTCTCTACCAAGAAACTCCCAGCGGGGACATGAAGAGCCAGACAGGACTGAAAACAACTGCAGGCACAAAATGTGTATGTGGGCGTGTGAAAAAGAAGGGGGAGGGAATGCACATCCCAGGCACTATGGAGAGGACTTTGCAGATGGTTTTCCATTTAAGCATCCCCAGAACCCTGTGAGGTAGGTACCTTGTCCAAGGTCAAAAAGCTAGGAAGTATCTGAGGCTCAATTTGAACTCAGGCTTTCCTGACTGCAGGCCCAGGAGTACATAGAAAAATCTTCCAGATCACCATTTTCCCTTTTCCCCTTGGACTCTTTATCGTAATGGTGTTTTTTCTTCCTTAATGGCAGCTTGGGCCCCTTGTTAATTGCTAAAACTCTTTTTCCCTGCTAATAATCCTTACATTTTCAGCCTGCTTTCAGCAGCAAAATAAGATTTTGAGACAACCTGTGACACTGCTTTGTAACCCCAATGTTGGATGTAATGGCTTACTTTGGGGATATTACTCATCATTTTGGTAGCTAACTTAATCATTTTGTGGTCCTGCCTGTGGACAATCTGCACCTTGAAACCTCAGCATTAGTTTATTTGGTGGATGTCATGATTGCCCTACTTAGTCTTGCTACTTTGGAGTATCTACCCAACTCCCTGCCCTCTTCATCGTGGCCTTGCCACTCTGGCAATGCCCCTATTCCCACACTGTCTCCTCTGACTGGAGAGCTCTGCCTTGGACCCTCCCCTTGGGGAAATACCCAGATTAGCCGTGGTCCAGCTCAGCCCCCCAACTCTAGGCCACTTTTTTCAGGAGGCAACCTTCCCCTCCCTCTTCCCACCACGTTTTCAGTTCTTCCCTTTTCCCACCATGTTTTCAGTTCCTCCTTCTTCCCACCATATTTTCAGTTCTTCGCCCAGTTCTTTCTCCTGTAGAATGAAAGCTGCTTGAAGACAAGGACTTCCCTTTGTTCTGCTTGTACTTACATGCCCAGCCTTTGCAGAGTACCTGGCATATAATAATGCCCTCTCTAATGTAATGATTTAACACATTTCATTGCTCTGGTGCTTTTTCCCTCCTTTTTGTATTTCAACTTCTCTACAACAAATTTTATCTCAAGCAGTAATTTTCCTTCTATTGGGAATATTTATGTTTAAGTAACATTCTTATATAAAAGTCTGTCTCACCCAAATTCGTTCTTTTCTTCCCCCCTCCGTTTTATGGGCAGACTGATCTCATTCACATTCATGGTTATAACTTTGGTTTTGACCTTCATTCCACTATAATATTATCCTCCCCCTGCTTTGAAAAGAAAACAAACAAACAAAAGAAGAAATCACATTAAGCCTTACGTTCTAGCTGAGCCATGCCACCTCCCTTTTCTCATAGCCCATCAATTTCAAAATTCTATTCTCTATCATCTGGCCTCAGGCAGCCCTAACTTCCTTTATTATATTTCTGCTACTTCAAAATGCAAGTGCCAGTATAAGATCGCGAGCCTTCCTCTACCCCTTCTCCTGTTCAATCTGGGTGTCTCCTGTTATGACCTAACTACTAGGAAGAATAAGCTCTGTAGCCATCCCATCCCCCTCATTTCATCCTCAGAACTCAAAGGACTTCCTTTGTCCTTTCCATTTTTTAAGTATTCCAGCCCCAAACTTCTTGTTTGATTGGTTTTTTTGTTTTATTTATTGATCTTTTGTTCTTGCTATTTGCCCTTCTTTCTCAAAGAGGAATATGACATCAGGGAGGGGATGCCATGACATGCAAGCAATGCATGAGGGAGGGCTGGGCAAACTCACCAGCCTCATTTTCCCCTCTATGGCCATCTGGGTCCAGTGGCCAGATATAGTGCACATGGGTGGGAGATGGCCCTGGATGTAATGGGAGACCTTGGTCTTTTTAAGTTAGGGTCTTCAACAGATCTCAGTTTGAATGAGGTCAAGCCCAGACAATGACTAAGGGAAGGTAGCCATTGGGACTCTAAAGCAACAGTAGTCAGTTCTCCTTTAACAATAGAAGCAAATATCAATGAGTTTTGTCATATAAATATAATGGAACAATATTGTGCTATACGAAAGAACAAACCTGAAAAGACTTACAGGAACTGATGCAAAGGGAAGTGAGCAGGAAAAGGGGAACATTGTACACAATAACAGCAACATTGAACAATAATCAGCAATGACTAATTTAGCTTTTTTCACAAGACAAGCATCCAAGACAATTCCAAGGATGTCATGATGGAAAATTATTTCCATATACAGAGAAGGAACTGACAGAGTAGTACTTCATTTTTGCTTTTGTTATTTTTATAGGTTTTTTCTTTTGCTTTGTTGATTCTTTCATAAGGTGACTAATATAGATATCTTTTATATAATTACACATCATAACTGTATATTAAATTCCTTATTGTTTTAGGGAATGAGAAAATTTGAAAGTCAATTAAAAGAATATTAAAATTGTTCTTACATGTAATTCAAAAAACACTATTTAAGAATAATCATCATAACAATTAATGATGACTTTGTCCTTTTATGATGTTCTAACTTGTTTACTCTCTGATTCTATAATGCATTCCATTTCCAATTTGGAATCTCAGCCCATCTTGGTTTTTCTCAATTGGAAGTTTTGGGAAGCATCAATTCTGTTCAAAGACATTTTTTATACTCAACATTGCATGTCACATAATTTTTGGGTTTCACTATTTTCCTTTGCTTTTAGATGGAACCATTCCTTCTTCCCAGTTCTTGTTAATCTGTAATTCAGTATGATTATGTTTGGGGTTCCTTAATATATGACATACTCTCTAGCTATTTGTATGTCTGAGTGTGAACACCTATTCTATTTAACAGGGACCCACTATTTTGTTTTCTCATGTCAATATTGCTAAAGATTTTTATTTATTTAAGAAAGCAGTAGTCAAGCCTCTTGTCTCTTTATATATTTTCTAGGAAACTGATGCTTCTTAAGTTACCTTAATATCTTGCTGTCCAATTCCCTTCATCATATTGGTGCTAGACTCAGTGTGGAGGCTTGATTTAACATCTTACACATCAGAACAACTGAGCCCCAGAAATAATCCATTCTCAGTAGTCGTGATTACAGTTTTGTGACCCCATGCCCAGTTCTCAACTGTTTGACAGTAAAATCATTAGCGTTTTCCCAGATGTTTTGTCAGCTGATAATCTTCTTGATGAGGGTCTGAGAAGACAGCAGGTGTGCTTTTGACAATTCCATCTTATAGTAGGCCAGATCTTTACAGTCAGTCACACAGCTGAAGGAATTATGCAGAGAATATAAGCCTTCTCCGTGCCGGTTTGATGACAAAACAAGCGAACAAATATTTGACTGAGTAGAACCAAAGACTTTCTGGCAACAATGGGTGTTTCATTCATATGTCAAACCTGATGGGATGACACTCAGCATTAATATGAAGTTTGCTGAAAACAAAGAGAGGAGTGCTTGTTATTGAAATGAAAGCTGCCCAGAGCAGTCCAAATGAAAAAGGATTTCCCTAGTGAACGTTCTTCAAGAGGCTCCTTTTGAGGATAACTTAGTGCAATTATAGCAAGCCACAGAAGAGTTTAGAGCTTTCAAAATCAGATCTGGGCTCAAGCAAAAAGTTGGGCTTCACTGGGTTAGTGGGAGACAAGGGGAGGAAAAGAAGGCAGATTGTCAAACAGTGACAACACTTGAATGAGTATCATGTTGGGACAGGCATGGCACAGAGAATGGTCTGAGATGAGAATGAACAGGAGACCAATGAAGTTTACTTAAGGGAAGCTAGAAAGTTCTTTAAATGACTCCATACATCTCCCTGAAGAAAATCCCTTTAAACATGTCTGTATTCTTTTGGTGAAGGAGTGATACAGTCTCTCTCCAAAAAGAGTGCTTCATTGGATCCAGCCATTCTGGAGAGCAATTTGGAGCTATGCTCAAAAAGTTATCAAACTGCATACCCTTTGACCCAGCAGCGTTTCTATTGGGCCTATATCCCAAAGAGATCTTAGAGGAGGGAAAGGGCCCCACATGTGCAAGAATGTTTGTGGCAGCCCTTTTTGTAGTGGCTAGAAACTGGAAACTGAAGGGATGCCCATCAATTGGAGAGTGGCGGAATAAATTATGGTATATGAATGTTATGGAATATTATTGTTCTGTGAGAAACGACCAGCAGGGCGATTTCAGAGGGGCCTGGAGAGACTTACATGAACTGATGCTGAGTGAAATGAGCAGAACCAGGAGATCATTATACACGGCAACAACAGTACTATATGACGATCAATTCTGATGGACATGGCTCTCTTCAACAATGAAATGTTTCAAACCAGTTCCAACTGTTCAGTGAAGAAAGCCATATACACTCAGAGAGAGGGATGTGAAATGGGGACCACAAAATAACATTTTGATGTTCTCGATTGATGTTTACTTACATTGTGTTTCCTTTATCTGATTTTTCTTTCTTGTAGATACGATTTTTTTCTTGCACAACAATGATAAGTGTGGAAATATGTATACATATATTTGAGTTGTCAAATATTTTAACATAATTAACATGTAGTGGATATCCTTCCATCTAGGGGAAAGGTGGGGACGAGAGGGGGGGGGAATTTGTAACAGAAAGCTTTGTAAGGGTCAGTGTTGAAGAATTACCCATACATATGTTTTGCAAATAAAAAGCTTTAATAAAGAAAAAAAAGAGTGCTTCATGACAGCTGCCAGAATCTTGAATATCTGGACCTATATCTGGATTTAATCAACCTCAATGGAGGAGAAGAGGAGGGTACTTAAGACGGAGGTAGACAAAGAGCCTGGAAAGGGCTATGGGGAACAACGAGGATCCCCATTCTCTAGCAATGACAAGTGAGCTGGGAACTATGAGTGAAACTGAGGCTAAAAAGGGAGGTGACATGGAGTGAGGGGGGAGGAGAAGGCTGCAAATCCAGGAGAAACCTGGCTCAAAGGGAAAGCAAGAAAATAAATGGATGGGAAAGGAAATGGTTCAATCATAAAGCAAATCATGTGCTTAAGGTAAAAGAATAAGATTAAATTGGTTTAGTGAATATTTCTACTTTTCTTTCTTAATTTAAAGAGTTCTGAATTCTCATGCAATTATGAAACCCGTATGTCCACCAAATAAAACTCAATTGATTAAATATTAAAATTTTGAATTTAAAACATCACTTATTTTAAATTATATATTACATCATATTGAAGTAGAGATACATGCAGACAATATGTGCAACACAGAAGCTTAAAGAGTGCAATTTGGTTCCAATTTCATTCTTTTCATTTCCAATGTAGTCTGTGAGCACAATTTGTTTTTGCACCAAAAAGCCTCATGTTTGCCCTCCAGGAGGGTGAGCATGATCCAGGTGTGCAAAGTTGAGGTCAAAGGAACCTTAATTCTTCCCCAGCTTTGAGACTGAGTCAGGAACAGCAGACTCCATACTTGAAACCCACTATGGCCCCTTCCAGGATCCAAGGATCAGCCTAATGGATAATAACAATGGCAATAATGATAAAGAGCTGGCAGTTATATGGTATTTTAAGGCTTATAAAATACTTCTTTCTCTATGTGTGTGTGTGTTTATGTATATGTATGCACAATACAAATCTGCATATGCATATATGTAGATGATTATATATACGTCTATATTCATGTATGCATCCATACATGGTCACACGAAAAATACACACACGTATGTAAACACATGTGTGTAATGTGAGGTTTTGCATGGACATGTTTGTTTGCATGTGTCTGTACATACAGACATGTATGTCTGGAAAAATGGGAGAAGTAAGGAGAGGGGAGGGGGGTTCAGTGCAGGGAAAAAAGCATGTAAACATAATTTTGTGGAGGAAAATTCTCTTTTTGTTCCAGTTTTATTGATGTTTTGTTTTAACATCACAAATATTTCCTGAATACCCATGTTCTCATGGCCTCATCAGAAAGGTGCTGTGCTCTATGAACAAAATAGAATTGAATTAGCTCTGAATACACACAAGATACTCAAAGTTAGAGAGTTCACCCCAAATAGTCACACGGACTACTGGTGTCCGACCCGTGGCAGAGCATCCTGAGTTCATATTGGTTTGATCAGCCACAGTCTATAATGCACACACTGTAACACGATTCTCACATTATGATGTCATTTTGGTCCTCTTTGAGAACAAAGGACAAAAACCAGTATGAAAGTAAAACAGGTGAGAAAAATGAGCAACACAAGGACTTTATGTGAAAGTGCCTGTCACATCTAACTCAAGCACTGCCCCACCCCTCCATCTATGTAAATAATAACAAATGAAAAGAAATATGATTTCTCTCCTTCCCACCCCTCATCCCAATAGGAAAAGAAAAATGAAAAGAAAATAGAAGAAAATTAATAATAACAAGTGTGTATACTTAACTAAAACTTTTTTTCCTCTATCACACACAAACACCATTATAATACTCATATGGAAATATATCACTCTAAAGAATCAGAGCAAGACATACATGAACTGATGCACAGAGAAGCGAATAGAACCAGGAGCACAATTTATAGAATGACAACAGCTTTGTAAAGTCAGACTACTTTGAGGCCATAAGAACTACAATCAATGTATCATATATATTTATTGTAATTACATATTATATTAATTGC
The DNA here is from genome assembly GCA_023553655.1 of Myrmecobius fasciatus. Lineage (NCBI taxonomy): Eukaryota > Metazoa > Chordata > Mammalia > Dasyuromorphia > Myrmecobiidae > Myrmecobius > Myrmecobius fasciatus. The sequence continues at coordinate 178 of JAJPUD010004585.1, read as the reverse complement.
ATAATTATGTTATTTAATTATATTAATTATTATTTAATATTATTAATACATATACCATATAGCATATTAATTAGTATTTAATATTATTAATTATATAATACATTATATTATAATATATTAATTATATAATATAAACATGTAACTATAAATATATATTGTATAAACATAAATAATATTG